>PISX010005073.1:0-112337 GCA_004024625.1 Mellivora capensis | reverse complement strand
GGAATCCATCAGAATCCTAGAGGAGAACATAGGCAGTAACCTCTTTGATATCAGCCACAGCAACTTCTTTCAAGATATGTCTCCAAAGGCAAAGGAAACAAAAGCAAAAATGAACTTTTGGGACTTCATCAAGATCAAAAGCTTCTGCACAACAAAGGAGACAGTCAACAAAACAAAGAGGCAACCCACGGAATGGGAGAAGATATTTGCAAATGTCAGTACAGACAAAAGGTTGATATCCAGGATCTATAAAGAACTTCTGAAACTCACCACACACAGAACAGATAATCATATCAAAAAATGGGCAGAAGATATGAACAGTGATGCACATTTTTAACAAACAGGTGTGAGTGTTTCTTGTGTGTCAATTCTCCCCTCAGCCTGAATCCTAGTACTGACTCAGATATGCAATCTTATCTCTGGTTGCTCCTGACTTACATTAGCCTAAAGAGGTCTTTAAAATGATAATGGCAGGTGCCTCCTTAGCACAGTAGGTAGCCTGTCACTCTCATAAAATGATAATGGCTCTATGATAATATAATTCTAATCCAATGTGATTACAGTAAAACTCTGTCATTCAGCATTTCCTGTGTATTTGTTGTGTCTGCCCTTTTGCTGGGCGACATGGACTCTATCTATGGAGTAGAATTTACTAGTTGATTAACCAAATCCAACTGACTAGAATCTTCCCATACCTACATAAGATACATTTGGGGGAAATAAGAAAACGACAAAGAAAAAAGTAATCAGCATGTACCACTAGCAGTGTGGGCATAAATATTTCTTAAGTGAATCCTGAAAACAGAAAGTTTGTTTAAAAATAATAAAATAATTACCCTCTGGTGAGGAGTAACTTCCTGGTTAAGCACAGGGTTTCTTTTTGGGGTTATGAAATTGTTTTAGAACTAATAGTGGGGATGGTCGCACATTAAAAATATATTAAATGCCACTGTATTGTTCACTTTCAAATGGTTCATTTTATGTTATGTGACTTTCACTTCAATTTTTAAACATTAAGTTACTTTCCATATTAAGTTCTGGTGTACTGGGGACAAAATAAATTAAGCCCTGTCTTCATAAAACTGTTCAACAGAACAGTCCATTAGCCAACAAATCACTGTGTGAGAGAATCCTCTAGGTGGCCATACCCATTGATAAAACAAAAGTATTTCCAGAAAATTCCATGTATCCCATGAGTTTATGACCTTCTCAGTTAGAGTATCCATTTCTGAGTCTGGACTGCTTGAAGCCTTTCCCTTAAATATGAAGCCCTCAAAATGCAAAGATTAAATCCTTCAATTCCCTAGGGACCATAGTTCTTTCCATAAGAGAAAAATGTCATGTAATTGATGAAGACACTGAGGTAAATAAACTACTGGATAATTTATTGTTGAGGTTGGAGGTGCAGGAGGGGCAGGCAGGGGTGAACAGAAAAAGCAAACCTGAACCAGAAGACTCCAAATTTCTATGTTGAGGGAAACTTTTTTCACGTAAAACTCCAAGTTGGAAAACTCAGAATCAAAGGATAAAAATAATTAAGCGTGCCATTTTGAAAATGGGCAGAACACATGTGTCATGATATTTTGATGTATTTTGGCAGCATCAGGGAAAATCATCAGATAAAGGATTAGGTACTTAACAACAATGCTAGAGGGAAAGTGACAAACTTGTCAATGACAACACAAAGCAGCCTGTGTTTGATGCTGGGGAAATACGAGCACACATCAGAAGTGACTTGTCCTGTCACTTATGTGCAGCTATGTTGTAATGAATCTGGTCTTTGTTCCTGGGTCCTGGCCCAGGGTTTCCTGAGTAATGAATATCTTTGCTCTGACAATGAGGTGACTCTTGATGAGCCCCTAGGTAGCTTCAGGATGGGAGCTGCTCCCCTAAAATACCAAGCCTGACCTGAGTGGGGAGATGGGCTGGAGATTGAATTCGTCATGTAGTTAATGATTTCATAACCTCAATGGAGCTTCCTGGTGGATAAAGACCTTGACATCCCAGGATGGTGATGTGCCCTGACTTTCCAAAGAGGGGGCATGGAAACTCAGCTCTTCCAGATCCTGCCTATGAGTTTCCTTTATAATAAAACTGAAATAGCAAATATAGTGCTTTCCTGAGTTCTGTGAATCATTCTAGCAAATCATCGACTCTGGAGGGGTCACGGGAACCCCAGAATTTATAGCTACTAGTGTGGTCAGAAATATAGATCAAAAGTGCAGGTGGTCTGGGGGCCCCCAAAATATGGCTGGCCTCTGAAAAGGGGCAATACTGTAGACAACTGAGCGCTTAACTTGTGGGGTCCAATGGCATAGCCAGGTGGTTAGTGGAAGAATTGAATTGCAGTACACCCAGTTAGAATAGAAACAGACTTTAGTTGGTTTTTTTTTTTTCTGGGAATCTTCAAATATATTTTTTTAAGTTTTTATTTAAATTCCATTTAGTTAACATACAGTGTAATACTAGTTTCAAGTGTACAGTATAGTGATTCAACACTTCCATACATAACCCGGTGCTCATCACAAGTGCACTCTTTAATCCCCATCACCTAATTAACCCATCCCCCCACCCCACCACCCCTCCAGTAACGCACAGTTTGTTCTCCATAGTTAAGAGTCTGTTTCTTGGTTTCTCTCGTGCACTCTCTCCTTTTTTTCACTCTGTTTATTTGTTTTGTTTCTTAAATTCCACATATGAGTGAAATCATATGGCATTTGTCTCTCTCTGATTGACTTATTTTCCTTAGCATTATACTCTCTAGTTCCATCCATTTTGTTGCAAATGGCAAGATTTCATATTTCTTTATGGCTAATATTCCATTATACACACACACACACACACACACACATATCTTTATCCATTCATCAGTTGATGGACACTTGGACTATTTCCATAATTTAACTATTGTGATGTGCATGTATCCCTTTGAACTAGCATTTTTGTATTTTTTTAAGATCTTAATTATTTTTATTTGAAAGACAGGGTGAGTGTGATAGAGAAAACATGAGCTAGGGGAGAGATGGAGAGAGAGGGAGAAGTGGACTTCCTACCAAGCAGGAAGCCTAACACAGGGCTCCATCCCAGGACTCCAGCACCACAACCTGAGAAGAAGACAGAGGCTTCACTGGCTGAACCACCAGGCTCCCCTATTTTTGTATTCTTTAGGGAGGTAGTGTACCTAGTAGTGTAATTGCTAGATCATAGTGTAGTTCTAATTTTAACTTTGAGGAAGCTCCATACTATTTTCCAGAGCAGCTGTACCAGTTTGCATTCCCACCAACAGTGCAAGAGTGTTGCTCTTTCTCCACATCCTGGCCAACATCTGTTGTTTCTTTTATTATTGATTTTAACCATTCTGACAGGTGTGAGGTGATATCTAATTGCAGTTATCATTTGCGTTTCCCTGATAATAAGTGATGTTGAACATCTTTTCCTGTGCCTGTTGGCCATTTGTATGTCTAAGTGCCTGTTCATGACTTCTGCCCATTTTTAATTAGATTATTTGTTTCATGGGTGTTAAGTTGTATCAGTTCTTTATATATTTTGGATACTAACCCTTTACCATATCTGCAGTATCTAACCCTTTACCAGTATCTGCAAGTATCTCATACCATTCCTTAAGTTGCCTTTTAGGTCTTTTTTTATTGTGGGTTTTTTTTTTAATTTAATTTTATTTTGTCAGTTTCCAAGATTCATTGTTTATGCACCACACCCAGTGCTCCATGTAATGCATGCCCTCCTTAGCACCCACCACCAGGCTCACCTAACCCCCCACCCCCCTCCAAAACCCTGTTTGTTTCTCAGAGTCCACAGTCTCTCATGGTTCATTTACCCCTCTGATTTCCCCCAATTCACTTTTCCTTTCCTTCTCCTAATGTCCTCCATGTTATTCCTTATGCTGCACAAGTAAGTGAAACCATATGATAATTGACTCTCTTTGCTTGACTTATTTCACTCAGCATAATCTCCTCCAGTCCCATCCATGTTGATATAAAAGTTGGGTATTCGTCCTTTCTGATGGAGGCATAATATTTCATTGTATATATGCACCATATCTTCTTTATCCATTCATCTGTTGAAGGCATCTTTGCTCTTTCACAGCTGGGAGACTGTGGTTATTGCTGCTATGAACACTGGGATACAGATGGCCCTTCTTCCCACTACATCTGTATCTTTGGGGTAAATACCCAGTAGTGCAATTGCAGGGTCATAGGGTAGCTCTATTTTTAATTTCTTAAGGAATCTCCACACTATTCTCCAAAGTGGCTGTACCAACTTGCATTCCCAGAAACAGTGTAAGAGGGTTCCCCTTTCTCCACAACCTCTCAAGCGCTTGTTGTTTACTGTCTTGTTAATTTTGGCCATTTTAACTGGTGTACGGTGGTATCTCAATGTGGTTTTGATTTGAATCTCTCCCTGATGGCTAATGATAATGAACATTTTTTCACGTGTTGTTAGCCATTTGCATATCTTCTTTGGAGAGTTGTCTGTTCATGTTTTCTGCCCATTTTTGGACATGATTATCTGTTCTGTATGTGTTGAGTTTGAGGAGTTCTTTATAGATCATGGATATCGGTCCTTTGTCTGTAGTATCTTTGCAAATAACTTCTCCCATTCCATGGGTTGCCTCTTTGTTTTATTGACTGTTTCCTTTGCTGTACAGAAGCTTTTGATCTTGATGAAGTCCCAAAAGTTCATTTTTGCTTTTGTTTCCTTTGCCTTTAGAGACACATCTTGAAAGAAGTTGCTGTAGCCAATGTTATGTTATAAGTTTTATATTTATCTATTTTGTGCTTATTATATAATCCTTATTTTATATGTCATATTTCAATTTGCCCCTCACCAAACAAGCTGAAAAGCATGCTTAAACAGATAAAATTCTGACAGTTTAACTTTGGGAGCCCAAACAAGAAAACCTATTTCAGAATTAAAGTAATTTATTTTCATTCAGAATTATGAATTCTGATAGATTCCTAATGCAATTTTTGGCTCTTTTTTTGTCAAGCAGAAGAAATATTACTCCTATTCACATGAAATTAGGAAGGTAGGTGGGTTTTTTTTAACCTGTTTTTCCTCTCATCATTTATTCCAGATTTTTCTGGTAGGAAAATTACTTAGAATTTAATTAATGCCTTCTTGGTGACCTGGCTTTCCTGACAGCCAAATATAAAAGATAAATGAATCAACTTTCAGCAATTTTAAAAGGGATACCCTCATTCTTTTAGGAGTCTTTACTTATATCAGAATGAGTAGCATTCTGATGAAATGAAAGGCCAAACTAAAGAAGTCCCATAGATTTATGAAAAAGCATAACCATATAATTTTATAATTATACAAATTGACCCTTGTTACGGGTTGACCCTTGAACTACACATGCATTAGGGTCAACAACCCCCACCCCTTGACCATACACAGTTGAAAATTCACATATACCTATTGACTCCTCCAAAACCTTATGAATAGCCTGCTGTTGACCAGAAGACTTGCCAATAACACAATTAACACATATTTTGTGTGTTGTATGTGTTGTATAGTATACTGCATTCCTACAATAAAGTCAGCTAGAGAGACAAAAATGTTACTAAGAAAACCATAAGGAAGAGAAAATACATTCAGAGCACTGTATTGTATTTATTGAGAAAAATCTGTGCATGAGTTGACCCATGCAATCAAAACACGTAGTGTCCAAGGGTCAATTGGAGTACGTTATTTAATAGGGAATATGGCTTCAGACAAGATTTTCCCCATAAATACACATTTCCTTTCAAGTTTGTCACATAGAATTTCAATCTACAAACATTCTCAAACTGCAATCTCTTGCCATGACCACTTTAATAAGCACTTACAATGGTTCAGCTTACAATTTTCCTACTTTACAATGGTGCAAACACAATGTGCATTCAACAGCAACCAGACTTTGAGTTTTGAATTTTGTTCTTTGTGCCAATAGGAGATACCACCCTCCCTCATCATGCCGGGCAGCCCCAGCCGCAGCAGCTCCCAGTCAGCCCGCCCACAGGACAGTAACCACTCGTGCACCCGCAACCATTCTCTACCCCAGCAGCCATTCTGTTCTTCACTTTCAGTGCAATATTCAATCAATTCCATGAGATGTTCAACCCTTTATTAATTATCAAAGAGGCTTTGTGTTAGATTATTTTGTCGAACTGCAGACTAATATACGTGTTCTGAGTACAGTTGGGGTGGGCTGGGCTAAGCTGTGGTGTTCAGTAGGTTAGACATATTAAGTGCATTTCCAACTTATGAGATTTTTCAACTCCTGATAGCCTTTTTTTTCTTTTTTTTTAAGTTTTTATTTATTTATTTGACAGAAAGAGAGAGACCACAAGCAGGCAGAGAGGCAGGCAGAGAGAGAGGGAAGCAGGCTTCCCACTGAGCAGAGAGTCCAATGCAGGCCTTGATCCCAGGACCCTGAGACCATGACCTGAGCTGAAGGTAGAGGACCAACCCACTGAGCCACCCAGGTGCCCCTCCTGATGGCTTTCTTGGGGTGTAACCCTATTATATGTTGAAGACGGGTAACAATGGTTTTTAAATGCCAGGAGTAAATGAATCTAAGAAGCAAACAAAAGAACAACCTTCCATTTTGAGGCAATGACATTCTGCGGTCAGTTCTAAAATCACAGTCAACTTAGCACAATTTGCTTCTCAAATGATCTCATCCTCCATTGTTTTCCCAGAGAAATGGTCCAGGCAAAATGTCAAATTAAAAGGTCAAGTTGAAAAAAAGTTGGAATCTTTCACTAGTTGCTGCCAAAAGGATCCAGAACAACAGAAGGAACTATAAACAAACACTTAGCCATAACCACTGAAGGCAAATATCCGGTTGGCCCAGGGTGGATAAGATCACGTGATTTGAAAAACTGTTCAAATATTCAGACTGATAATAATACAAAGAAAGCTTTAATATTAACAGAGAGGTAAAACAGACCTGTGAATAATGCCTGTGGATTTAATTTTTTCACCTCATCAAATATCTATTTTATCCCATCTCTTAATACTTATAAGTTTCAAACAGACCTTGGAGGTCTCATACCCAACAGTTTAGCTCTCTTATCAGTGGGATGCATGATGATTTTTATCCCTGTCAGAAACAGATTGAATATCCCTGTCAGATTGAATATATATTGTTTAGAGCCTTAATACCCATCCTCTAATGGGTAAAACTTAGGAGGAGGTGAGAGAAAGGTTAAAAAAAAAATCAGGAATATTTCTCTCGAAATCACCTCCCGTTTTTCAGTGAATTGAAAAATATCATTGTGACAAAAGAACAAGGTAAAACCCATTAGGACCACACAGGAGACTCAAAACGCAATGGGGTAAGGGGCAGGGGTCTTAGCACTATGGAGAAATTTGATTTGAATTTGGCCGTATTGTAGGTCACCACAGAGACCTACATTTACTGGCATGATGGGGGGTGGTGAACCCATTCAGAGTTACGTGACGGTCGGAACTTGTGCACACTGAGGCTCCCATGGAGTAAAAACATGGGATTCCCTCATCATTCAGATGCCTCTGGCTAATTAGGAGTCCCGAGGAAGGAGCACTGCCTTCGAAAATGGCATGTTGTGTGTTCTATGAAGGGCCTCATCAGCTCCCGCCCACCTTTCAGATGATGCATTCCACACAGCAGAGGCCCGATGGATTGAGAGGCTGGTTTCCATGGAGATGTTCTGCAGCTTTGCTGGTATTCCCTACAGAAGGGAAAGAAACTGCCCCAGTGCTCAGCGTGTGCACACATACAAACACGCCCGCACACACACTCTTCTCAGCTACACAAACTGGCTATATATAGCAAGAAATATAAGGTAATTGAAAGGGGCAACTGGAGTTTGAAAAATAAGGACACGATTGGGGGATGTTTTGCAGGAAACAGACTTCTTTTCTTTTTTTTTAAGCTTTTGTAAGCTTTCGATTATGTGTTTAGCTGAGGATGAAAGGAGGATGCCATTTTGTCTGCATCCTGGGCTCAGGCAGATGGGCCTTTTACAAAGATCGCTGTACCCAAGTGGGCAAGATTTCTCTGAGGGCTGAAGGGCCTGGTCTGGTGAGGAGTTAAAACCCAACCCCATTACCCCACCATGAAGGGAGCCAGGGAGACAACGGGAGCACTTCCCAGAGTAATTGTGTGTATCAACATATCCATATTGGACCAGAACAACAGCCGTGGCCAACAATCCCTCTCAGGGCATTCTGGGGGTTTATTGTCAACAGATTTGGAAAGAGCTGTGCACAGCCTGAAGGGAATTTCTGGCCTGTGGTAGAAACACCCTTGCTTTCTCCATAGAGAAAATGTTTTAGGGAAATGAAAGAACGTTTCCCCTTTTACTTGGGATTCTGGTCTCCCATGGCCTCAGCACCACGGTGAATTAGCTGTGTGACTTTAGAGAAGTTACTTGACCTCTCTGTTTCACCATCTGGAAAACAAAATTAATGAATTAGTATGTGTATGGCACTTAGCATGTGTCAGGGGCTTTGCCAAGCACTTTATTTTCCCATTAATTCATCACAACAATCCTCTGGGATGAATATGGTGTTATCCTTATACTATGGGTGAGAATACAAAAGCACAGAGCAGTTAAGAAACTTGCTCAAGATCACACAGCTAGGAAGGAAAAGTTAGGATTCAAACCCAAGCTGTAACCCCAGCTGCTTAGCCTCCACACCATAGCACCTTGTGTAATGCTAAGAGTACTGAATCATTTTTATTCTAAGCCTCTCACGTGCATTCATGTATTTCATCTCAACAATACTATGAAGTTGGTGCTAACAGACTTTCAGATGAGGAAATGGAGACACAAAGAAGTAACATAACTTGCCCAAAGCTATATAGCTAGAAATTGAGGGCACTGGGATTTGAGCTCACACATTCAGGCTGCAGAGCAACTGGAACCGAAAACCCCAAAGAGTGGCAGAAGAAACCTTTTAGAAACATATGTGGCCAGTGGCCAGGTCCGCGACACAGATCTTGGGTTCAGCACATTTGTGTGAGTTAGCCTGGGGAGGTGGGCAGCTTGCCTCTCTCTGGACCGAAACTCTGGGTCAGCATTGAACAGGGTGAGAAGGCCCCCACACCACACAACCCCACTCTCCACCCTAAGCATAGATGGCACCCTCTGCATCTCTTCCTGTTGGGGGATCCATGGTCAGCAGATTTCACTGCAAGAGCCACCAAGGAGCCCCCTCTGCCAACCAGCACCACCCTGTCCCCCACCCCTGAGATCCAGGCCAGAGCTACCTGTTTCCAGCATCGAGAGCACTTTGTAACCCCAGACAGTTCAAGGATTCCCACAAGAGAGTTAGGGGAATGCATTATGACAGTTAAACCAGCTTGATCCCTAAACGTCTCATTTGTGACCACCACAGCATACATTCACACTGAATAAGAACAACACAGATACAGACTGGAAAACCAGTTATTTTATCTCCAGGACTTAGTACACAGAAGTATCCTCAAACCCGTGACATAACTTCTCCCCCACTCTCCAGGAGATATTTTAGAGTTGACTGTCACAAATTTAGGGCAGCCTCCTAAAAGATTGGGAGCCTCATCTCTCTGGTCCCTGAGGCAGTGCCCAGCCCAGAGCAAGGGTCTGAAGGTATTCTGGGAAGGGCTGGTACTGGGCTCCCAGCCCCTGGGTACTCCCTGGAAACCCTCCAGAAGTCCAGGTGGGGAAGCCAGTGCTGCTCTGGGCTTGGCCTCTGCACCTGGCTTTGTCCCATTCAGAGGCCAGCATGGCCACCACCTTTTTCTGTGGTCACCTCAAATGAGGAAGCAGGGGACGAGGACTGGAGGTGGACATGCAGGAACCAAGTTCACCAAGATGCCCAGCACCCTCCTCGCTTTGCCTTTGCTCCTGCTGGGGACTCATCACCACCTCCTAGTGCCATATGTAAGGGGTCCATCTGGCCCCTGTGAAACACCTGAACTATTCGGAAACATTGTGTGTGCTCAAGTTTCTTACATGGTGAAGGCTGAAGCCAAGGAAGGGCTCAAAGCTTTTATCAGACCCCCATCCCAAGGAGAACAGTTCCAGAAAACTAAGACCCCTATTCCCTAAAGTCTGGGCTGTGAGTACTCTTCAAAGTACTTACCTGACAGAATCAAAGGGGTGCTGACTGCTCCACCAGAGATCACCTCAACTTCACCCATGCCCACGCTAAGCTATTGGCTATGTGGAGCCCACAGCCCTTGTCATCGTTTCCTTACCATCCATCCAGACTTATGGGAAGCTGACTGCAGACTCACCATCTGTGTTTCTTAACCTTCTGCAGCTGTTTTATAGACCAGCATTGTCCTAGGCAGAGCATATGGAGTTAGATGATCTCCCCAGAGCACCAACTTCCCATGATGTCCCTGGAGGACTCTCCAGAACCCCATTCTGGATACTTAACCCCATTACCTGCCCTAGGTAGCTTTGGGGGCTGGTGAAGGCAAGATCCAGAGGTCGCATCACATGGTGCTAGCCCCTCCCCCCATCACATCCACCTTGTAATGACGAGTGAGGTAACCCTTCCATTGAATTCCCAGCTCAATGCCAAATTAGATGAACCCCATTCTTTTTTTTTTCCAGCTAACCATTTGCAAGAAAATATAGACTCTCTGAGACTAAATAATGCTTACTCTGCTTAACACTCATCTCTAAGCGGAACACCGGCTGTGACTCTCCAGTGTGACCAAGGGCTAATGGGGCTGACAGAGTAAGTGTAGCCAGGAGGATTCCCCAAAGGCTAGAGGGACAAGCATTGCTTTATAACTCAGAAAGTAATGTTACTTTCTTTCCAGTTTCATGGGGAAGGAGGGACTCCACAATGGCCAATTTCCCCCCCGTACCTCAGCTCTTCCAAAGCAGGAGAATATTCCTCTCTCTCCACCTGAGCGGTATAAATAGCCTTGCCGTTTAATTGTCTTGCCAAATTGGCAGAGGTGCGATTTATCCTTCTGAGATGCCTTTCTGTTTGCAAAATATTTTACCAGTGTTGTGTCTCTTGGCTAGTCTGCTGTCTCCCCTCTGCAGAGTCGCCTTCCAGACTTCCCCAGGTGAGCACTGCCTTATGAGCCATGAAACCGCAAGGAATTCGCTGCTTCCTGGCATGTCTGACGTTGGGAGGAGGCTCTGCTAAACCCCCAAAGATCACTTAAGTTCCAGTGCTTGGTAGTTATCAGTTCCAAAGCATATTACACTGGCAAAAAAAAAATGGATTAATTAGGACAAACTCTTGCAAATGTATATGAACAAGACAAACTTCCCAATACAAAAACTGGACAAAACCAAACAGGTTATGCACAAAAGAAGAAACACAAGTTGTCCATGATCCATGGACACGTGAACAGAAAGCCAGCATCTCCACTGTGGTCTCTCCTTGCCTGTTAAATGGACCAAAATTCTTTTTTTGTTGTTGTTTAATTTTTTATTCAAATTCAACTTAGTTAACATAGAGCATATTATTAGCTTCAGGGACAGAATTCAGTGATTCATCAGTTGCAAACAATACCCAGTGCTCCTTCCATCAACGCCTCCCCCATGCCGCCCTTAATCCCCCTCCCCCGGTTATGCCATCCGCCCCCCACAGCCCCTCCAGCCACCCTCAGTTCATTTCCTAGAGTTAAAAGTCTCTTATGGTTTGCCTCCCTCTCTGTTTTTATCTTATTTTATTTTTTCTTCCCTTTCCCTATGTTCATCTGTTTTGTTTCTTAAATTCCACATATAAGTGAAATCATATGTATGACATTTGTCTGTCTCTGACTGACTGAGTTCACTTAGCATAGTACAAATGGGCCAAGATTCTTAAGATTAGCAATCCCAGTGGATGGAAGTGGGGAAAACAGGTGATTTTCACTGCTTGTTAGATGACAAGTGGATTACCTTGACCTTTGGGGAGCAGCTTAGGTAGTATGGATCAAACCTTGCTCTCAAAATTCTCCTTCCCACACTTTATCCTAAAGTTATAATTGGACAAGTGCACAAAGAGGTATATACAAGGTTACTCATCTCAAGGTCATTTATAATAATGAAATTTGGAAACAGACTAAATTTCCATTAATGAAAAGTTAATTTCTTTAATGTGATATAATCATTCAATGGAATAGCATGAAGCCCTTTATAAGGGTGGTACATATTAATAATCACAATATACAGAAATATCCACACCAGATATACGAGTGGAAAAGGTATCATGTATAGTGTGATTCTACTAGGAAAAAAATGTGTTTGTATGCATGAATCTGTGTGTGTATACATGTACGTATGTGTGTACACATGTGTATGTATTCACGCACCCCCATTGGTATGATTCATAAAGAGATATCTGGAATTATATTTACTGAAATGTTACATTGTTATCTCTGCTAGTAAGATATCATGCTAGTCAGGGTAAGATAGGCTAAGCTGCATTAAGAAATAAACCCCAGTATGTAATGATCCAAAACAATGGAACCTTATTTTCCATTCATTTAAAGTCCAAATGATAGGGCTAGCTGTTTGTGGAGGGAATTCAGGCTCCTGTCATTCTATGCTTTGCCACCTCCAGTGTGTGGAGCCCACAGTCACTTTGGTGGAACTCTCCATTCCAGTCAGGCTGGAGAGGAAAGAAAGACTATGCAACAGTTCAAGGAAGGCTCTTAATGAGTCAGCCTCAGGAGGACCACACATCCCACTTTCACAGCCTCACTAACTACAAGAGGGACTGACATGTCAGCACAGCTGTGTCCCCACAGGGAAGAGGAAATGCATTGAATGAGTACTCCATATCTAAGATATACCAAGATTTTCACTTTCTATGTTTTTTTCTGAATTGCTTGAATTTTCCAAATGAGCTTGCATTACCTTTATAGGCAGAAAAGATTTGGAGCACATTTCTTTTTCATAGAGTCATATCATCTTCTTTTAAGAGAAAGAATGATAGAAGAGAGAGAGAAAGGGAGACAAGTCGAGACAATTTGGTAGAGCCAGCCCAAGAGAATGCAGGGGCTATGAGTCATGCAGAGCCAATGTAGCTGCATACCTGGCTCTTATTCCAGGGGTCAGGTGGCTTCTCTTCCTGGGTGCTCCTCCTCCAACCTCAGTCAACAAACACTTGGAGAATGGAATGAGCTCAGCCTTCAAACACTCATCTTTCTGTTTTGATATCTTAGATCTCTAGGGCAGGAAGGAGGATGATAATTATTGAATTTGATCTTTGACACAGTGAAAAATCAACTGCATCATTAATGGATTAGCCACTATCTTTTTTAAAGTGCACAGAAGTCCAGGCACAATCTCATAAAAGTGAATGATTCATGTATTTCTGGAATGGAGCATGGGAAAGCTTACTAAGACTTCCATTGACGTTTCCAACAGTCCATCATTTAGTTATTATTCTTACTCATGACTTTTTTTTAATTTTTTTTTATTTCTTTTCAGTGTT
Source organism: Mellivora capensis (assembly GCA_004024625.1). Lineage (NCBI taxonomy): Eukaryota > Metazoa > Chordata > Mammalia > Carnivora > Mustelidae > Mellivora > Mellivora capensis. Next base: position 98,906 of record PISX010005073.1, on the reverse strand, counting down.
CCCGAATTCATTGTTTATGCACCACACCCAGTGTTCCATGCAATACATGACCTCCACAATACCCACCACCAGGCTCACCCAACCTCCCACCCATCTCCCCTCCAAAACCCTCAGTTAGTTCCTCAGAGTCCATAGTCTATCGTGGTTCATCATACTCGTGACTTTTGTGTAAGGCAGACTGGGATCCATTGGCCCCATCTTCAGAATTACATGGTGAAGCTAACTTGATAACCCATCACCAAAATACTTAGCTCTTTTGGGGTCATGCATGGTATTACAAGGAATACTTTTAACATAATGTTCCCATGCCCTATGATAAGATGATTTCCACAAATTTCAGTAGACAGTTAAAATATACTCCAAAGTCATCTCAATGGCAGATCTTGTTTATTATTTAATTCATGAAAGAATTCACTCAACTAGTGCTAATCTTATCATATAGCAAATATTTGCCTACCTTGAATTCTACAGAGAAAGATTTTTGCAAAAGGGAGAGTCCAATGGGCATCTTCTTAAATGTGACAGCTGCCATTGAAAGTCTTACAATCCTTGACCATTGGAATCGCATATTTGCGACTTTTAAGCTTGAGAGACTCATTTCAGGGCTAAACTACATTTAAGCATTTAAGCATTTCTTTTCACTGGCTTAATTTAATTATGGCATGTAGTTTTATGTTCATTTCTCTGAAAGTTGTAGGAAAATGGACTAAATCATCCTCGACTACATTAGCAATTGCTCTAATAAAAGTAATTTTTTCAAAGATTATAAAACATTAGTTCAACTACACTCAATGCTCCTGACATGAGGGGTAAGCATACGTCATTAGATCTTAAAAGCTGTTCCCAGTTGCACAGATTGTTAGCAAGTTCAAAATAAGCCAAACTTCATAAAGATTTAGTGGGAAAATGGAAAAAAAAAAAAAGAAAAACAATCTTTCTAAATTGTAACAAAAGATTTTTATTTTTTTAAGATTTTATTTGTTTTTTAGAGAGAGAGAGCAAGCACAAGCAGGGGAGAGGGAGAAGCAGGCTCCCCACCAAGCAGGGAGTGCAACGTGGGACTTGATCCCAGGACACTGGGATCATGACCTGAGCTGAAGGCAAATGCCCAAATGACTGAGCCACCCAAGCACCCAAAAAGATTTTTATTTTTGAAGAAATTATGCCAAAAAGAAAACAGCTTGCATAGCTATTAGAAGTTATTTCCAAGGGTGTCTGGGTGGCTCAGTCAGTTGAGCATCTGACTTTTGGATTCAGCTCAGGTCATGATCTCAGTGTCCCAGGGTAGAGCCCTGCATCAGGTTCCACGCTCAGCAAGGAGTCTGATTGAAGATTCCCTCCTTCGCTAAATTCCCCTCGCCCACCCGCACTCTCTGTCTATCAAATGAACAAATCTTTTTTAAACAGTTATTTCCTCTTACTACTCCCAAAACAATAAAACAATATAGTCTACAAATAATTTTATGCCTTTATCAAAATGTTTGTCAGCCACTTCACTATAAATACTAAATACAAAATCTCCTTAGTTAAGTTTAAGGTTTCACTGACTGGTCATAGGATTTTTCTTAGCAATTTATTATTCTCAAGAGAGCTAAGGTACACTATATACATGAAAATATTATTTTGTTCTACTGATCACAGAAAATGTTTATATTTGTGAATTTATAATCATTACAGTCAGTGACTATAAAATAGGGAAATTGATTCTTTTCTTCCCAAACTTGATTTTATAAGGTAAGTAGATCTGGTCATTTTCCAAATCAACTTGAAAGGTCCTCCTGAAGTTTGAAAGTTGTCTGATCAATAGATCCCCTTAGCAAGATAGGGGAAGCAAAACCCTGAAATCCTAAAGATCTGGGTGCTGCTTTGGGCTTGCCATTTACTAAGTGATCTTGGGTATGAGTCCTAATCTGTGTTTTCATGGTAATTACCTAATTCTCAGAAGTGCAGGTAAGAATACTTGTGGCATAGGCTGTGTAGAGAATTAAACTGGACCATATCCCCAGCGCCTGACTCATAGCAGACTTGACTAGCTCATTTCTGTTTCCCATCTTCCTTAGTTGACTAAGGGTTGAAAGAGCTAAACAGAATTTTAGATCCTCCACTCTGCTCCCTACAAGGGAGAAACTACTTCATCTCTCTCTGGATCCCTCATTTGTAACAACATTTCCATTTTTTATCAGCCAGTTCCTGGGGCCTTTCAGCCATGACAGTTCATGTGGAAGCAGAAGACTCATTTGTGGGGCAGACATGCCTAGGTCTCTGTGTGTGAGGTTCTCCACTAGGGCTGTATATCAGTTTCCTAGGGTGATCACAAAATGAGTGGCTTAAAATGAACAGTTCTCTCATGGTTCTGGAGGGTAGAAGTTCAAAATGAAGATGCTGGTAAGGCCATGCTTCCCTGAAACCTGTAAGGGAGCATCCCTTCTTGCCTGTTGCAGCTTCTGATAGCCACCGGCAATTCTGGGCAAACTTTGGCTCATAACTGCAGCATTCCGTCTCCGCATCACACATCACGTGATATTCTCCCCATGTGTCTGCACACTGTCTTCCCTCCATGCATATTTACGGGTCCAAATTTTGCCTCTTCTGAGCACACTGGTCAATGGATGAGGGCCCACCCTAACCCTGGGTGACCTCATTTTACCTTGATCACTTCTGCAAAGACCCTGTTTGCAACTAAGGTCATGTTCACAGATCCTAGGAGTTAGGACTTGAATATATATATATATATATATATATATTTTTTTTTTTTTTTTAAGAGACCCAATTTAGCCCTCAGAAAAGGGGAATATAGTGGTGACAAAGGCCCTTGGGGGGCTTACCATTAGAGAGCCAGGATCAGAAAGCAAACATCACATTCAGATAGCCAAGCCCCCTGCCTTGGCATTGAACACCAACGGGGAAGGAGGCAACACCTGAGATTGGCAACGTATATTTTCTTCCTGCAAATATCAGATCTTCATTAAAATAGCACAGTTTTCAAAATTCAAGCAGAAGAATCGGACCTCCTTGGAACCCTGGTATCACTCCTCAGAGGTGACTTTTTTTCATATAATTTTTTAATGAAATATGCCATAAAATTTACACTTCCAAAGTGTACAATTTGTGAGTCTTTTTTTAAATATATTCCAAAGTTGCAGAATCGTCACCACTACCCAATTCCAGGACATTCTATCACCCTAAAAAGAAACCTTGTGTCTGTTAGCAGTCATCCCACGTTCCCCTCCCCAGGCAATCACTAAGCTCTTTTCTGAAAATCTGTAGATTTCCTGAGTATTTCATATAAATCATATTGTACAATATATGACCTTCTGTGTCTGCCTTCTTTTACTTAGTATAATGTTTTCAAGGTTCATTCGTGTTCATACCTTTCTATAGCTGGATAATATCCCATTGTATGGGTGTATATTTATCCATTTGTCAATTGATGGACATTTATTGTGTCTATCCTTTGGCCATTATGAGTAATGCTGCTATGAACATTTATGTAGTAATTTTTGTGTGTACATTTGTCTTCTGTTCCCTTCAATATGGACCTAGGAGTGAAAATGCTGGGTCATTCGCTAACTTTATATTTTAACTTTTTGAGGAAACACTCATGCAGCTGCATCATTTTACAATCCTACAAGCAATGAATGGGGGTTCCAATTTCCCCACATCCTCACCAATCCCTGTATTGTCCATCTCTTTTTTGGTGGTAGGCACCCTGGTGGGTATGATGTGCTATCTCCCTGATGTTTTGATTTGCATTTCCCTAGTGACTAATGAGATTGAGCACCTTTTCATGTGCTTATGGGCAATTTTTATATCTTCTTTGAAGAAATATCTATTCAAATCCTTTCTCAGCTTTTTAATCAGGTGCAGAACATTTTTGTTCACACAGATTTTGAGCCCAGAAATAAAATTCAGAAAGGGAGATTTGGAATGAAGTGCAGGGCAGACAACATTAGGTAGAGTTCTCTCCGGAAGCATCTTCACTAACGAACCCCTCATCTCCTCCCTCCATACTGGCCCCCATGAAGTCAGGTCAGGGGTTAAAATGGAGAGGACCTAGCCAAAAGGTGAGCCCGATGCAAATGCTATGAAGGAAACAGAAGTGGATAGAATACTGTTATTTCTTCGAGTGGAGAGTAGGTGTCATGTGTTCACTTCATTTTGCTACAGGATACCACCGTCTTGTGGCTCTGCCTCTGGTTTGCTGACTGCCATGGGCAGGGCAATGCTTCTCCGTCAATTGGAGGGAGCAGTCTTCAGCTGCAGTGGTGACTTTCTGTTACAAATCACTCCGAAAACAAATTCCCTGGATGAAATTCTGTCCAGCACCGTGCTAAGTAGAGACCTCAGCCGATTAGAGTGGCAGGAATGCTGACAGATTTTGTGACTGTGGCCCAGGCAGACTGATTATAGCCCATGAATCTTCTGCCCACTCTGGCCCCAGCGTCCCACAGACTTATTTCTATGGTGGAAGGATGTCTTGTCCTATTAAGTACATTTTGAGATAGCTCCAATGCTGCGTTATGAGACATGTGGATTTGTGATCATAGAATCTCAGCCAGAACTGTCGCCTGAAGGAAAGCACTAAAAGGAAGAAATTAAGCCCCACTGTCTACTCAGCTGTTCTGTGGCCACTAAGGAAGAAGGACAGTCCCTGGCAGGGTGATGGGTTGATTTGTTGTTCCCCATCATATTCCTGGTCTTCCAACTGACCCTGGAGAGAGAAATGTAATTTTCAAAATCATTGTCAAAGGCTTAAAGCTTGACTATCTCCCAATGCTGGGACAACAGTGAGCAGAGAAAGTCACCTACTTGAAACTCGACCACCTTCAAAAGGTTTTTTAAATTCTTACTGAGTCTTATAGAGTTGAAAGTCCTGTGGGCACTCCTGGGTAAAATATGTCAGGAGTGAAGGGTCTGAGTGGGCGGGCACAGGACAAAGGAGCCCACTGGCCTCTGGGTGGGAAAGTCCAATGTCTACACATGCAAGTCATTGTTGCCCTGTTACACTGCATTTTAACTGCTGCAGACACCTCGTCTCTTCCTCCTGTGCTTTCATTTCTCAGCAGCTCTTTCTGGCCGTGGTTTCCTATGAATCTCTAAATGATTAAAACTTTATTTTTCTAGTGGGATGATTATAAAACACCTAAATTTGTGTTGTTTTCAGCCACTAAGTTTGTAGTAATTTGTTATAGAAGCAATAGGAAATTAATATAGATTTATTCTCTTATAGTCACTGTGGCCAGAAATCTAACATGGTTGGCCTAGCTGAGTTTCTTGTGCAGATTCAAGAGAAGAATCCGTTTTCTTGTGTTTTCCAGCTTCTAGAGTCACCCTGTACTCCTTGGCTTATGGCAATATTCTGCATCTTCAAAGCCAGTAGTGTAGCATCTTTGAATCTCTCTCCCTCACCTCCTCTATCAACACATCACCTCTTTCTTTTTCTGGTGATGTTGACTTTCCCTTTTAAGAACCTATGTGATTACATGGGGCGCCTGGGTGGCTCAGCGGGTTAAAGCCTCTGCCTTCGGCTCAGGTCATGATCCCAGGGTCCTGGGATCGAGCCCCGCATCGGGCTGTCTGCTTAGCAGGGAGCCTGCTTCCTCCTCTCTCTCTGCCTGCCTCTCTGCCTACTTTACTTGTGAACTCTATCAAATAGATAAATAAAATCTTTAAAAAAAAAAAAAAAAGAACCTATGTGATTACAATGATCCCATCCAGATAATCCGGGGTAACCTCCCCATCTCAAGATTCTTAACTTAATCCTATCTGCAAAGTCTCTTTTATTCTGTAAAGTAACCTATTCATGCATTGCAGGCCTCATTCATGGACATCTTGGGGACGTTCTCTGTTCAGCCTGCCAGTCTCCCAGACCTGAACACCAGGGGATTTGGGGACTTTTCTCCTGCAAAAAGTTTGCTTCTTGCTTAGGAAGGAGACCGAAAAAGACCATCTGATGAGTAAATAATGAAAAGATGCTTAGATACCTCATCCTTATCTTGGATGACCCTTCTCACTAGGGGCAGTAGTTAGCCTTAAAACCCACACAAAGCCCTCAGCATGCTTTGTGCCCATGAATAGCTCTGAGGCTTTGGTGTCAGTTCCAGTTGTACCCATTCACAGGCCATATGACTTTGGGCAAATCACACCTTCTCTGAGAATAGTCACGGTATTATTTTATTAACCCACTGGGGCGACAGTATCTTTCATACCACAAAAGGTGGCTGGGAGGAATAATTTTGAAATAATTTACATGAATTCCAAAATAATTTTAGAGAGAAAGTGCCAAATAAATGTGGTTTGTTCATGGTTATTTCCTTTGTCCTGACCACACTCCTATGGGTTAGGGAAAAGATATGTGTTTCCCCTTTAGTGGTGTGGAGAAAAAGTCAGAGAACCAGGATGAAGATCAGCTGTCCAGGCACTCAGGCTTCCACAGCAGGGCACTTGTGGGGTGAGGACACATTTGCTCATGGGCAGCTGCACTTGTAAGAGGTGCATCCTGTGAAGAGTGCTGTGGGTAAACCCACAACCAAGCTTCCCAGAGTGCTGCTTTGATTTTGAGTAGGATGGAGCTCTCCAGACACTCTCCAGGAGAAAATACATGGGCAGGGCTTGCTTAGAATTCTAGTGGTCTTCTTAGAGCTTTGTATGCAGTGGATGCTCAGAAAATGGTCATTTAGTATCAAACCACAAACAGTAAATGAAGCAGAAATTTGAGACTGTTTGCAAGATAACTCAGAGAAAATAGGGACCTTTTGATACAAAATATCTAGGAAACTGAGTCCAGATACTATAAAAGAGATCCTTGTTATCTGAGTCCGAGAAGTTGAAAGGTTGAGTCAGGAAATAGTTGTTGGAGTAAACAAGAACACTTTCCAAGGAACTGGCTGTGTTTAGCAACTGGTTCTTCCTTACACACAGCTCTCCCTTTATCACCAACATCTCTCTTCTCTATCCTTCATCGACCCCCAACCATGGCACTAAATCCTCTATAGGTTCTATCTCTGGGTCACAGACGGGTGTAGTAATCCATTGCAAGGGAGTCACAAATCTGAAGTTTTGTAACAGATGCAGGGTTTCATGAAGTCACTGACAGCGATCAGGTTGGGGTCTCCTCTGATCTCAGGGGAAGTCATTGATGTATGATGACCACGCAGAGTTGGGCCCCTGACAACCAAGGAGAAGGAAATGATGGGGAATGTGGTAAACAGGAAGTGCCTTCAAAGAGAATGACAGCAGATGCCCTTGGGGGAATATAGCCTCTGCACCTTTTCATAGAACTGACCTTCTTTATGACCATCCTAATAAGCTCAGTATATAAGAAGAAGGTTATCTGATTAGTGTTTCCAGAAAAATCACCCAGAAGAAAAACAACACTTAATTCTTACTTTTTTTCCAAAGAACTAGTGCACAGTTGTAATTACAACCAAAACCACATCCAAAAGAAGATAACACAAGCTTATTTTCCTAGTTTTTGTCTCAGTTTTCAAGATAAAGTCCCAACAACTACACCTTTCTTTTGTTTTTGTTTTTCACTATTCAACATGAAAGTCCCCCTTTTATGTAAGTAGATTCCCTTGTGGACTCTCCCCAGGCTAATGAGGGCTGCACTCTGTCTTCCCTGTCCATGAACCAGTGTGGAATAAGTGGCCACCTTGCTATGCCGCCTTGCTCCTTGACACTGAAGTCAACCTTTCCTTGCATTCACAGGATTAATCCATTTTGATATCCCTTTAATTTTGCTTAGTTTCCAGTATACCAAGCTCCTAAGAAAGGTTTGCTTATTTGTCTTGGCAGCATTATAGTCTTTTCACCTCCATGCAGTGTCCACAAAAAAAGACATGAAGAAACATCTAGAAGAAATCTTGGTTTAAGGAGAACATAAACTGCACTTTCTGGCCCAAGGCAAAATGGTGGCCAGTCATAATGTTCTGTCATGGCAGATTCCCTGTCCTTTCCATGTTGTTCTTAAAAAGTAATCTCTTCACCTTAGTCTCCCATAGAATGTATAATTTTTTGTAAATGCAAGGGGCAGGATGAGACTTTGTCAGACTACATAAAATGGGGGAAAATCCCAGAATGCCTAAGATGCCCCTTAATGTCTAAGGAAAATTCCTTAACTGTGTGTGCCTCAGTTTTCTCATCTATAAAATGGGCATAATAAAATAATACCTACTCCAAGAAATTATTTAGGATCCAAAGGAATTATATAATTATTTTTTCTTTTCTTTTTTAAACCCCAGAAAATTCTGAGTGAACTCTGTGTGGTGATCTCACTTTGTCAAGGGACTAACTCAAGGAACTTCCCTTGTCCTTCTAAAGAAGAGAGACCCGACCTCTCTTTGTCCTAACGTCCATCATCCCAACACCTCATGCTGTAGAAACTATAAATCATAAATGGGAAAGATTCCATAAAACAACCTTTCACTTACTCATGGGTATTGTGGGGAAAATGTCTCCTTACAAATAGTCTTCCACATAACAGATGTTTGCTCCCAACAATGCCAACACTTTGGTTTCATTTTATTATCTTCATAGAAATTCTTGTAGGAAGCGTTACATTTTTCCCCCACCTTCTTTATGTAGAATTTAGACTAGGTGTAATTTAGAACCTTCTAAATTCACAACACAACAGACACAACAGACTTTGTGTCTGTATTATGAAAATACTTGAATCCAAGACTTAGTTATGTTTGAACTTTAGTTCTTCTGTTTCCTACTCTATATCAGTCATATCTGCCTTTAAGTCCTAAAAAAATGGGGTTTGACATGATCATTACCAGACCTCTCACTTATGGACAGAATTATATGGCTCCTAACAGACACCCACTACCTTAATTTTTTAAAAGGTTGTTCAACAACATATATGGAAGCCAACTTACCAAAATAAATACGTTGTTGAAAAATCATTATTAGGAAATAATAATTAACATTAATCAGATATTTTCTTTTGCCAGTCTCTGGTATAAGCACTTCATCATCTGCATTATTTTGCCTATTGGTTCTAACATTTTTAGGGAGGGTGTTATTTTATTATGTCCAGTTTACAGATGAAACTGAAGCATAAGAAGATAAGGAATGTTCCCAAGGTCAAGCAGTTAAGGAGTAAAAAATCTACAGTTCCAGCTCAATTTGTTCCAGACATGCAGCCCCACTAACCAGGTCTGTGACAGTAACCAGTTTGATGAAATGGATTTAATCGGCACTGTAAAAAAATTGAAATAGAAAAAAAGGAACAGAAAATCTTTCAGCATAGAGTACATGTTAAAGAAGAATTATTCCACAGAAATTTTGGGTTAAGTTGATACACACACACACACACACACACACACACACATATACACACGGGCACACACACGTCTGTCCACTGAGTCACGAAAAAAATATATTTCTTACTGTGAGATAACATCAAAAAAGCTGAAAAACGGTGCTAAACTACAACTTCTTCTTTTTTTTTAATTTTATTTTTTCAGTGTTCCAAGATTCATTGTTTATGTACCACACCCAGTGCTCCATGCAATACGTGCCCTCCTTAATATCCCCCACCAGGCTCACCCAACCTTCCACCCCCCTCCCCTCCAAAACCCTCAGTTTATTTCTCAGAGTCCACAGTCTCTCATGGTTCATCTTCCCCTCCATTTCCCCCAACTCACTTCTCCTCTCCTTTTTTAAAACATGGATTACCTTTTATTTACATGGTATGTGTGTGATTTCCTGCCTTCTGTTTATGATAAAAGCCGTGATATTAATTTACTTCCAGCAAATTCCCACTTCAAAAGGCAAGTTACACACCAGCCCTGTCTAAGCTGTGTGACAATGTGTTTAAGACCCCAGGCTCTGGGAGCAAACATTCTAAACCCCAGATTCTATCCCTGAGTGGCTCAGGTGGTCAATGTCCGACTCTTGATTTCGGCTCAGGTTATGATCTCAGGGTGGTGGAATCAAGCCCTGCGTCGGACTCCGTGCTCAGAGGGGAGTCTGTTTGGTATTCTCTCTCTCTCTCACTCTCTCTCTCTCTCTCTCCTTTTGCTCTTTCCTCCACTTGCATGCTCTCTCTCTCTCTAAAGTATTCAATCAATCAATCAATCTTTTTAAAAAAAAAAAAAAAAGCACCTGGCTCTTGAACTTCTCACTTGCATACTTTGGGCACACATACTAACCTCTCTAGCATTAGGTTCCCTTGGAACCAACAGCTCCCTTGTGTTATTCTGGCCAGAGCTAAAGGTGATAATGCACATCACATATTTGTCGCCAATCTTGGCACTTAGGAAGCCTTTGCGTTGCAGCAACTCTTGCTCCCTTAACCACACCTTTCACTCCAGAGCAGATGTGCCCATGAAGCTTAAGGCCTCCCAGCCCACAGTGGGGGTGAGGGGAGGGAGAGGGGAGAAGAAGGTGACTCCTAGTGTCATAGATGTGGTCTTCTTCATGGGGTGGCCCTTCTGGTTATATCAACAGCCACTATAGCCTACATTATTCCTGCATGTATAATTGAAATAACCTACTTTGCTTGACAAGTCATGAGAAACCAGCCCCTCAAAAAGGAGCTGTTCCTTAACAGATAGGGAACATTCTAGAAATAGCATCTAAACCATGAAGATTTTCCAACCCTAAATCCCTTCCGGCTTCCTCAGGATTAGCCATTCTACTCAATCCTAATAAACAGAAAGAATGACTTTTCCCAGGCATTAATGGGGTTGGCAGGTCTTAATCACTAATAAGACTCCCAGTAACCCTGAAAGGGACAAGCTAAGTTCCCCACGGGACACCCTTACCCAGTGCTGATAGCACCACCAGAGCAGTGGCTTGTGGCTTTGTGACCTTGCATTTTGGCCAGGCCTTACACATCACAGGACCCTGGTCAGCCTACTTTGCAGAAGTGGCCTAGTGGCTAGGAACCAGAGGATTTCCAGGCAGAGACAATAGTCATTAGCTTTAGTAGAGACCTCCAGAGTTTAGGAAGATGCTTCATTTGTATTATTTCTTGTAACTGTACCTAAAAATGCCCCCTATTAAAGTGGACAGACATTGTCACTGTCAAGAAGATAAAAGGGTGCAGGAACAGTATGAGGTGCCTGGCTTTGGTGTCCTGGTGAGATATGGGGGAAATCACCTACCCTCACCAGAACTCACATTCCTCATCCACAAAATGCAGCAATGACTGAACCCAGTGTGAGGTTAAGTGGGACAACCCTTAGCATATAGTAGGTTCTCAATACATCTCAGCCACTGATTCCCTCTCACTTCCTCTTCCTACCATACTGGAGTCCAGAATCTATGTGCTTCCCACAGTGTTGTATGAAGGGTTGATTTGTTGCTTGCAAATGTTTACCACTGTGCTCTTTTAAGAGATGGGCAAAGACAGACGTGGTTGTCTTTTTCACAGTAGGCATCAGGGGTGGATGCAGAGAGGACCACAGAGTTCAAAGGAAACAAAAATCATTAACTTAGTGATTGATCTGGGCAGGTGGTGGCTCTGCCAGTGTGGAACCGAAACGACAGAACCAACACCACCTAGAGTTGGGCGGGGCGGGGTTTGCTGGAGACCCACGGCTTACATCAGAGGATGATTTACCAGCCATAGAGCAGTGAATAAGACAGTGGTCATGGATGCACCAGTGTTTGTGCCCATGGTTGGGGGTATTTCTCCACCTGCCTTCCCTTGTTTCATCTTCTGATGAACCTACTGGTCCAGGAGGGTGTGTATCACATGGCTCAACCACTGAAGAATAAAGTCACATCTCTCTGATATCAATAAAAACTCCTGTTCCATTTGTATAAAGAAAATCATGTGCAAAAGATAAGGACACTTTTAAAGCAGGTCAAAACAAAAACAAAAACCAACACTTTAATCTTTGCCAATAGATTAGGAAAGCAAGGCTACTTGTCACCTGGAGAACTGTAAAAGCAAAGACAGGTGGGCAATAAAATCTCCCATCAAGAAAAACTTCTTCAAGTATTAGACAGTCATGGTCAAAACCATTCTAGGATTACATGTTCTTTTATATACCCTGGTTCCTGCTTTTATTAGAAGTAATTTATGCCAGTAAAAATAACCTTGGTCCAGACTGATGGTCCATCTCTAAAGCTGTTCTTGAAACCTTTCTTCTTCTCAGAGGACAACATGTCCACCCCTGCCAGCACCCTAGCAAGCCCAGCCACTTGCTCAATGCCCCAGTCACCCCAGCATGGGCTGAGAGAGCTGTGATGGAGGATAGTCAGATGACGATGCAAGCACTTGTTTTTCCTTGGGGCAAGTCTGGGTTCAAGACCCCAGATCAGAGGCATTTGGGAGTAATGCTATCATTTTTCTTCATTTTAGAATGCACAAGGAAAGCTCTTTTTTTTTTTTTTTTTTGGTCTTTTAATGTAAGGTTAATCAGAAACTGCCCTGGAGGAGTGGGTAAGAGCTGGCGCTGTATTCAAAGACAGAGTCCTCCTCTGACCTCGAGACTGGTCCAGAGGACGCTGTGTGGCTGGAGGACAAGGTGCTTCTCAGGGCTGGCGTTCCAACAGCATCATGGAGCCAACACTTCCTGATGAGGTACCCAATCAGATTGTGAGACAAATTTAAAAATAGACAGCAAAGATCCAGCAAAGGAGAAATCACAACACAAATTGGCTTTTGCAATCCAACTGTGATAAACAGTGGGAAGTAATGGAAATGTAATTGTGGAGCCCTTGGATGAGGCATTAAACTTTGAACAGAAAGGATTCACATTAGCAAACCCCAGTATGATCCTCTGAAGGGGGGAGGGTGTTTAGATTTGATTAGCCTTACTGTTCCAGTCCTGTTTACAATGTTTTCTCCAAATGCTCACAAAAGGGGAGGAAATGAAGAAGTTATCTGGCAAAATTTATTCTTGCCATAATCCTTTCTGTCATATGTAGGTCACCCACAGGTATCAGAATTCCACATGGGTTCCAAATCACTTGGTTTTGTCATACAACCTATGTAGTATGAAGATGCTAGACGTTTTAATCCTGACTCTGCCACCTGAGGACACCCAACCTTGGGCAAGGAATGTAATCCCTTTAAGCTTCAGCCTTCTCATTTACGAAGTGGGGATCATAACTTGCAGGAGCATGAGGCTACTTTGAAAATCAATAAGAGAAACATAAAAAATATTCAGTGACGCTGCCCAGCAGAAGGAGGGTACCTATAGGTGCTCAGGATTGTTTTTCAGCCTTGTGCAGCATTAAGTGACAGAAGGACCCCATTCCTTCCTTGCTGCTTCCCCCATTTCCCTTCATCTTCCTTTGACGAGAGCATCCTGGGAGTTGACATCTTCTCCCTGATGCAGTCAAAGCTAAAGAGGGCATGTCTGTTAGTCACAATTCAAGAAGTCACAACCCATGCCCCAAAAAGCTGCAGAGAGATATACTGATCCCAGATGTGGTAATCCAAGTTGGGAAGATGAGACTGGTCAAAATGGAGACTGGACTTTAGTCTATCCCAGACTCACCAGGATCTCAGGATGGTCCTCCCCACCCTGAACTGACCTCTAGCCCTTCCCCCACCCCATCACCACACATTCATATCTGCAGTGGCCTTTGAGTTCATGAGAGCTATACCACTCTCTAGAGCTGTTAGTCTTTACTCCGACCACAAACCAATGGATATGTGCCCAAAAGGGCCCAATACATTCAAAGATCTGAACCAGAGGAGAATTATATCTACCTGAATCATTTAGGAATTGCTTTGGACTGCAAATAAAAGAGAAGCCTGTGGGCAGTATGCTTTTCTCACATAATATGAAATTGGTGGTGGGAGTGATTATTGACCCAGTCATCCAAAGATGCCATCCAAGTCCTGGATTTAGGCCTTCCTTTCATCTTTGCCAACCTTAGTAAGCTAAACTTACATCCTCAAGTTTTTTGTCTCAGGGGGTGTCTTGGTCTGCTTCAGGTGCCCTAACAAAATACCATAGTCTGGTGGCTTAAGCAACAGGAATTTCTTTTCTGGAGGCTGCAAGTCTAAAATGAGCATGGTTGGGCTCTGGGAAGGGCTCTCTTCCCAACTTGTAGACTGCTGCCTTCTTTTCATGGCCTTTTTTCAGTGCATGTTCATGCAGAGAAAGACAGAGATGTCTCTCTCTTCCTCTTCTTATAATCCTATCAGATTAGGAACCCATCCTGTGACCTCATTTCACCTTAATTACCTCCTAAAAGCCCTATCTCCTATCTCCAAATACAGTCACATCGGGGATTAAGAATGGGACATATGGGGGCACCTGGGTGGCTCAGTAGGTTAAGGCCTCTGCCTTCGGCTCAGGTCATGATCTCAGGGTCCTGGGATCGGGTCCCACATCGGGCTTTCTGCACAGGAGGGAGCCTGTTTCTTTCCCTCTCCCTCTCTCTCTCTCAAGTGGATAGATAAAATCTTTAAAAAAAAAAAAAAAAAGAATGGGACATATGAATTATGAGGAGAATACAATTCAATCCATAGCTGGGAGGAAAGTCATTGCCATAGTCTAGGCATTGCATCTCAGACAGGAGGGAGGAAAGGAGTATAAAAAATATGTCCCTTTTTCAGGGAACAACTCTTTGATGGGCTTCCACTATGTCCCAGGGTCATCCCCCGTTGAAGGAAGTCTTAAAATTAAGAGAGTGACTGTTAGAGAACTGGCTGGGATTGACTGCATATGCAACACACCAAGTTTGATATAACTGTTTACCATGACTTTCTTGGGATTGTGAAACAATTAGTCTTCCAGAAGAGTTTCAGTCTTTTTGATGATGAGTCTACAGTAAGAGTCATTTTTGTCTTTAAGGAGTTCTTGATAGATTAACAGAAGAACCCTTGCTACACACTATATTAGTTAGCTCTTACTATATCCAAAAAAATTCCCAAAAGTTGATAGTTCCATGGCTTGGCAATTTGAGTTGGGCTCCTCTAGATGATTCTTCTAGTCTTGGGAGGACTTGAACATATATCTAGGCCTGCTATAAAGTTGGCTAAGGCTGGCTGAGATGGCTTGTCTCTGCTCCACATGGTCTCCCTTCCTCCAGGGGGCTAGTCTGGGCATATTCACAAGGCACCTGGGCAGGTGTCTGCAGAGGAAGAGAACTGGCACACCTTCACTTCTGTCACATTCAACTGGCCCAAGCAAATCACCTGGTCACCCCAGATTCGTGGGGTAGAAGAGCAGACACTACTTGCTACTGGACAAAGCTGCAAGTCACATTGCAAAAATCATGAGGAAGGCAGGGGGAGAACTATGGCCATTTTACAATCTATCACAGGTCATGTTAGAAGAAATAAGTTGCTGGGGTGCTTGGGTGGCTCAGTCGGTTAGGCGTCCAACTCTTGATCTCAGCTCAGTCCTTGATTTCAGAGTTTCAAGTTCAAACCCCATACTAGGCTCCATGCCCAGCATGGAGCCTACTCCTTAGAAAAAAAAGAAAGAAGAAGAAGAGGAGGAGGAGGAGGAGGAGGAGGAGGAGGAAGAGGAAGAGGAAGAAGAAGAAGAAGAAGAAGAAGAAGAAGAAGAAGAAGAAGAAGAAGAAGAAGAAGAAGAAGAAATGAAGGAGAAGGAGAAGAAGAAGGAGAAGAAAAGGAAGAAAGGAAGGAGGGAAGGAAGGAAGGAAGGAAGGAAGGAAGGAAGGAAGGAAGGGAATGAAAGAAGATTGATTCCAAATTCCATAACTAGCTATGGGAATTGGGCCCCAAGTCTGTTAAATCTTCATGTATTCACCTTCCATCAAAGAAGAAAGGACAGGCACTTAATGCAGGCTCTGGAGGAAAACTGGAAATCCATGAGCAGCTTCATTAAGTGATCAATAAGCACTGAATGGTATTAAAACTGCATGAACATCATGACCTGCAGAAAGAAATCTCTCCACCCGGGATGGTAAAGACATGGAGATAAGGTAGAGAGGATCCAACCCCATTATTCTTAATTAAAGGCACTGCTGATGGACCTGTGACCTTAAGGAAAACATTTCTGACCTTTCCATGACTAGGCTCAAACCTATAACTTTAATTAATATTCCTCATAGTTCTACTGCCAGTTCTTTCTAATTTTATTGCAGAGTATTATGCTGATTTTTTTTGTAGGCCAATTCCCTTATGCTTTCAAAAATAATCAGTATCAGATTCCCATGGGCATCAGGCATCACCTTGTCTATTTTATTCCCAGGATAACTGTGTTCATTAAAATTCACTGCAAGTTCCCAAACAAATATGTTCATGTATTTGGGGATTCCAAGACAAACCAGCGTATCTATCCTTTCAGATATGCTGCAGAAAAAAAGCTCCACATACATGGGTCAGAACGGAGAATACTGTCAGAGACCATGTCCTCATTTAAGAAGAAAGTGAAGTTCCTTGACATTCTTTGGTATTCCCTAATGTGAAAACAGCCAGCATACTGTTCAAGAATCCCCATTATGGGAAAGATAAGCAGGCCCTGATTCTGCCTCCCCACAAGTATGCTGTGGGAATGCTGCACGGAGGGAGGCAGAGATCCATGCAGAACACGAAGCTGTTTGCTAATCAACCACCCTCCACCCCAAACCCCTTCCAGCCTCAGCTCTTCCCAGAGAGGCTTTGGGCAAGTTTTTATACAGCTTTAGGCATTTAGTTTCATACACAGACAATGGGAGATATTTAAGATCTAAACTCTTTTTCACTTGTTGTTTTATGAACTATTTTCCAAGATGCTGGCCTGGATTCAAGATTGAAGACAAGAAACAGAAGCCAGGTCAACTGAGACCAGAATTTTTTTTAAAGCATATCAACCATGACTCAGAGAATATGCTTATTAGGCCCTACTATGTGCAAAGCAATCCCTGGAAGGTGCTCTGAGGGAAGCTCTGCTTTTAAGAATCTTACTGTCTATTCAGAGAAATAAAATCTAAATGGAAAGTAATGCTTAACAACCATAGCTAAAATGTTTACCCATCATTTACTGAGTTCCTTTCATCTGCCAGGATCCATGGTGGGCACTTTGGTCATTTCACAGAGGCTCCAACAGCTGATTTTAAAATAAAGAGACCATACCACAAAGAAATTAGGTAATTGCACTACTGGGTATTTACCCCAAAGATACAGATGTGGTGAAAAGAAGGGCTATCTGTACCCCAATGTTTATATCAGCAATGGCCACGGTCGCCAAACTGTGGAGAGAACCAAGATGCCCTTCAACAGACGAATGGATAAAGAAGATGTGGTCCATGTACACTATGTAGTATTATGCCTCCATCAGAAAGGATGAATACCCAACTTTTGTAGCAACATGGACGGGACTGGAAGCGATTATGCTGAGTGAAATAAGTCAAGCAGAGAGAGTCAATTATCATATGGTTTCACTTATTTGCGGAGCATAACAAATAACATGGAGGACATGGGGAGATGGAGAGGAGAAGGAAGTGGTGGGAAATTGGAGGGGGAGATAAACCATGAGAGACTATGGACTCTGAAAAACTACCTGAGGGTTTTGAAGGGGTGGGGGGTGGGAGGTTGGGGGAGCTAGGTGGTGGGTATTATGGAGGGCATGCATTGCATGGAGCACTGGGTGTGGTGCAAAAACTATGAATTCTGCTACACTGAAAAGAAATTTTTTAAAAAGTTCAAGATAGAAAAAAATAAAATAAAATAAAGAGACCATACCACAAAGAAATTAGGTAAGATGCCCAGGACCTTAGTGCTAATGAGAGGCAGATCCAAGAATCAAACTCTGCTCGAGTTCACTCTAACTTTCCTCCACACTAGAAACAGGTGGCATTAGCCAATTGGAAGGGATGATAGAGAAATGGGTCCAGGTTGTGCATGCGGCCTTGAAGGCTCCCACAGCTGGGACAGCTGCACTCATGCCTAGCCTATGCCTGGCCCTAGTCCCCAGTGTGATGGTATTGAGAGCCTTTTGGAGGTGATTAGTTTTAGATGGGGTCATGACGGTGGAGCCTCCAGGATGTGATTGGTGCTCCTATCGGAAGAGGAAGAGACACCAGTGAGGACATAGAAAGAAGGCAGCAGTCTACATGTCAGGAACAGAGTCCTCACCAAGAACCAAATCTGCCAGCCCTTCACCTTAGATATCCCAGCTTCCAGAACAGTAAGAAATAAATGTCTGTTGTTTAAGTACTACGATATGGTATTTTGTTAGAGCAGCCCCAGCCAACTAGGACAAACATAAAGCACTTTGCACATTGCCTTTCTACTCTCTAGTGTAAGCACTCAACAATGATAGATATTGTTTCTATTTGTTAATAGTGCATCCTGTCTAATGCACATGTTTTCCTGTGTCAGCAACACAGAAACAAAATGAAACAATGGTGAAAACCACTCCACTGAGATAAAGCAATTCCCTGGCACTGTCATTCCCTGATGTTAAGATATGGATGCCTACTAGTTATGGGAGTACAACAGTGAGTCTCTGGAAACTGCCATGGGATTTATTTACATCGACCAATGTAAATTTTCCTTGGCTTATACAGTGTTAATCTAAAATGTCCTTTTCAGTGAGTTTTGAACATTCTCTATAATGCTCAGAACTCCCTTGTAACCTGTTTTCCTGGTCCTCTTCACTCTTGGGTGCATACAGAGTCACACTAACAATGATAACCTGATCCTACTGGTTCCTATCGCAGGGCCCCATGCTGGGTCTCAGCCTCTACCAGTGCCCCTTAAGGTCTCCAGGAGACAATCAACAATCTCAGGAGCAGTGCTGTCCCTGAGGCTCTGTGGTCTAAAGAAGTGCCTCCTTTGCTCCTCTTTACAGAAATACCTGCCCTTAAAAGGAGCCAGACATGAGTCTGAGGGTTCTTATACCTGAGGAGGTATATCCATAGGATAGTCCCAAACGATGCTCAGAATCACACATCGCCTTGATGGTTGAGGCTTAGAAGACCATATAAATCTACAGTGAGTTTCTGGAGGAAAATATTAAATTCACCCAAAAGAACCATTTTATGAGAATCCTGAGAACATTTCTAAGAGACAAGTCATAACAAGCAGATGGAGAAACTAGGGTATTGGTTGAGAATCAACATCCAGCTCTGCCAGCAATTCAGACGTCCCAGGAGCCGAGCAGGCATGCTCTGCGCTGAGAAACACAGACTCAGCCACTGGACCTCTGGGGAACAGAACCAGTGACAGCAACCAGAGGACATCTACTGTGATGCAGCACAATGTAACAGTTTGCAAGCCCTGTGCTAACTAGAACGGGGCACCTAGCCTGACTGGCAGGTGTGAAATCACATACCTGTGATGCATGAGGTATTAGCTTCCTGGAGCTGCCGCAACAAATCACCACAAGCTTAGGGGCTAAAAACAACAGAAATGTATCCTCTCACAACTCTGGAAGCCAGAAGTCTAAAATCAAGTTGTTAACAGGGTCCTACTCCCTCTGAAGTCTCTAGGGGACAACCTTTCCTGCCTCTTCCAGTCTCTGGTGGCTCCCAGTGTTCTTGACTTGTGACCACATCACTCCAATCTCTGCTTCTGTCCTCACACGGCTTCTTCCCTCTGTCTCTGGGTTCCTTTCTCTTCTTACAAGGACAATTTAGGATTCACCCTAAATCCAGAATGACCTCATTTCAAGATCTTTAACTTAATTATATCTGCAAAGACCCTAGTTCCATAAGATCACATTCCAGGGTTCTAGGTAGACATGAATGTGGAGGACCCTCTTCATCCCTCTGCACATGGCAGTTGGGAAGCCCAAACTTCTCGAGCATCAGAGGCAGGGGAATGGGTCTGGCTGAGGATGGGAAGGGCCATGGACAAAACAGACTTCCAGCAGGTCCTCACAGTGGGGTGGGATTTTAACATGTAGAGCTGGGAGCAGTGGCTCTGGGCTGGGAAACCACTGACGGTCAGCAAGAGCAGTGCAGGCCAGGCCACATTTTGGACACATCAGAGCCCTGTTTGTCAGTGGTGAAGAGTTATGTTTGGAAGCAGAGTTGTGAGTGGGATGGCAAGAGAAAGCTGGAAAGGAAGGAGGCACCATGGAGGGCATAAAGACTGGGTAGAGGCAGACTCCAAGGGAAGCTGCTGTAGCGGTGCACTCACACTACTGTAACAAAAATCCACAACAGGGGGCTTAAACAACCGGCATTTCTTTCTCAGAGTTCTGGAGGTTTCAAGTCCAAGATCAAGATGCTGGCTGATCCCATTTCTGATACAATCTGTCTTCCTGGTTTGCAGATAGCTGCCTTCTTGCTGTCTGCCCACATGGCCTCTCCTTGGTACGTGTGAGTCGGGAGAGAGAGAGAGCTCTCTGTATCTCTTCTTATAAAGACGGTCACCTACAGGATCAAGGTCCCACCCTTACAACTTCTTTTAACATTAATTATTTCCTCAGAGGCCCCATCTCCAAATACAGTCACACTGGAGGTTAGGGCTTTAACATACGGATTGGGGGTGAGGGGAGGAGACACAAACATTCCGTCCATGACAATAGCAAAAATTATTGATCAGGGAAAAGATATCTTTTTTTTTAAAGATTTTTATGTATTTATTTGACAGATAGAGATCACAAGTATGCAGAGAGGCAGGCAGAGAGAGAGGGGGAAGCAGGTGATCCCAGGACCCTGAGATCATGACCTGAGCCGAAGGCAGAGGCTTAACCCACTGAGCCACCCAGGCGCCAGGGTAAAGGTATCTTCAGTAAAGGGACCAAGTACTCCAAGTGCTCAGGTGTCAGGTCTGGCAGGTTACATAGTTGTCTGGTACATAAGCTCCTTCCCTGTTGGGTCTTGTTGGGTCAACACCCACTCAGTGTGCACTGAGCTCTGTCAATCACTGGGGAAGATTCCTCTCCTAGAAACATCACTGCAGGATTCCTCAGCTCAAGGCACAGCTTTGGCATTGACTTCATGTGACCTTGAGCAATTTCCTCTTACCCTTTTTTTTTTATTTTTTTTAATTTCTTTTCAGTGTTCCAGAATTCATTATTTATGCACCACACCCAGTGCTCCATGCAATACGTGCCCTCCATAATACTCACCAACAAGCTCACCTAACCTCCCACCCCCTGACCCCTCCAAAACCCTCAGTTTGTTTCTCAAAGTCCACAGTCTCGCATGGTTCATCTCCCCCTCTGATTTCCCCCGACTCCCTTCTCCTCTCCATCTCCCCATGCCCTCCGTGTCCTTCTGTAGAACCCAATGTCTTCCTCTATAAAATTAAGATGTTGGGCTTGACAGTTTTTTTTGGATGATCTCATGTTTCAAGGAGGTGGTATCTGGGATTTGCTGGGTGGCAGGAGGAGGCTGCCTAGAATTTAAAATGTTCAGGGCGTAAGTCACAGGTAGGCAACCAAGAGGTGGGTTGAGATGGGACATATCATTAATCACCCAAACCAGGCCCAAATTAGGGTCCCCAGGGAAGCAGAGGGGAGAATCATGGGCATGATGGAGGCCAGCCACTCTGGGGATCCAGCGCTTGAGAGGAAGGCAAAAGGGCTGAGAGTCAGTCAGCAAGTACAGCCCTATACGTATATATATGTGTGTGTGCGCGTGCACCATAGTCCCTCTCCTGTCCACAGTTTCACTTTCTTTTGTTTATTTATTTTTTTTATTGTGTGATGTTAGTCACCATAAGATACATCATTAGTTTTTGATACAGTGTCCCAAGATTCATTGTTTATGCACCACACCCAGTGCTCCATGCAATATGTGCCATCCTTAATACCCATCGTGGGACTTACCCATCTCCCCACCCCACTTCCCTCTGAAACCCTCAGTTTGTTTCTCAGAGTCCACGGTCTCTCATGGTTCATCTCCCCCTCTGATTTCCCACCCCCCCCCTTCATTTTTCCCTTCCTTCTCCTAATGTCCTCCACGTTATTCCTTATGCTCCACAAGTAAGTGAAACCATATGATAACTGACTCTTTCTGCTTGACTTATTTCACTCAGCATAATCTCCTCCAGACCCATCCAGGATCACTTTCTGAGCTTTCCATTGTCCACAGTCAGTCTCGGTCTGGAAGTAGACGATCCTCCTCTGATGTGTCATCAGGAGGTCAATAGTAGCCTGACATTAGGCTACATGCTTACATCATTCACCTCACTTCATCGCACCACACAGGCATTTTATCATCTATCATCACAAGAAGGGCAAGTGTGATGCCATAAGATATTTTGAGCCTGCTCAGCAAGGAGTCTGCTTCTGCCCTACCCCTGTTCCTTCTCTCACTCTCTCTCTCTCTCACTTACTCTCGCTCTCTCAAACAAATAAAATCTTTTTTTAAAAATAAGATATTTTGAGAAAGAGACCACATTTACATAACTTTTTGTACAGTAATTATAATTGTTCTATTTTGTTATTAGTTGTTGTTAATCTCTTATTATGCCAAATATATAACTTAAATTTTATCATAGGCACTTAGGTATAGAAAAAAAACATAGTATGTATAGGGTTCAGAGCTATTCATGATTTCAGACATTCACAGAGGGTCTTGGAAGGTATCCCCTGAAGATAAAGGGGACTTCTGTATTATGCATGTATATCAGCTTCCTATCACTCCTGTGACAAATTATCTGTAGCTTGGAGCAACACAGATTTAGTCTCTTACAGTTCTGAAGGTCAGAAGTCCTCAAATCAAGGTGTCAACAGGGCTGGTTCCTTCTGGGACCTCTCAGGGAAAATCCTTCTCCCCATTTCTTCTAGTTTGTAGGGGCTATCCACATTCCATGGCCTATGGCCTTGCTGCCTTCTGACTTCTGTTCCCTCTCTCTCTCTGACTTTGACCCTCTTCCTCACTGACCTTTCTGATTACACTAGGCCCACCCAGATAATTCAAGATAATCTCCCCATCTCAAGGTCCTTAATTAATTAAAGGCAAAGTCCCTTTTGCCAAGCAAGATCAGGTACTCACAGTTCTGGGGGTTAAGACATACATATCTTTAGGAAGCTATTCTGATTACAGCAGGGTGAGTGTTTGCATTAGGTATCAGGTAGTTGGGTGTTTCCAGACAGAAACCATCCGCTCTCTGTTGCTGCTGGCTAGGCAGGGCTAGGCTCACAATTGTCACCTGTTAGCAGGGCCTAATCACAGGCCACGTGGTTGGGCAAAGTCCACAGAGTCTTGAGCTGGAAGACTGGATTTGAATTCTGTTTTGCTTCTTACTGACTATTCAATCACATGCAAGTGACTAATCTTTCTAGTATCGGTTTTCCAATCTGTACATTGGGGTAACAGCAGACTTCGCCCTTGTTGCTACCGTAATTAAGTAAGTTTGTGCTTATAAAGGGCTTAGATTGATGCCTGGGTCATGGAAAACTTTGGTGGATGGCACTCTGATCATATTCCATCCCACAATCATCATTAGCACGTCATTGGCCCCTCCATAAGTATGAGTTATCCCCTTCTCGTGAGTAAATTCCTGCTCTGACCTCTTGGGGCTCCTGTGTCAAGAATGTAAAAACACTTGCCTTCTTTCTAAACCTAACATTTCCAGGCTCTGAGAACACTTCCCTGTCTGCCTCCGCACCCAGCCTCTGCCAAGGTTTGGAAGATGCTTGTGCGTAAAAATATTTGTCACATAATCGAGACAGCTCAGAAAATCTGCAAAAGAGAGGGCTCAAACTTGACATCCCCAGGAGAACATCTGCCATGTCAAGAAGCTTCCATCACCATCCACAATCTCGGACGCTCCATTTGACTAAATTCAGGGTTGCTGGGTTGGAAAAAATCCGGCTGTTCTGAGCCTGGTTGTCTTGTGTGACAGACCAGTGCATGAAGGAACCATGCCCCAACCAGCCCCCAAATGACTATCCCTCCCTAAGTCACTTCTTAGAACTAAGGCCTTTGTTGGAAGGTGAGACAGACTTACCTCTTTCATCCTCTCTTACTTCCTTTCAGTCTCTCTTGTTCTTTTTAATTAATCAATATACCACAGAAAAACTGAGCAAAAAGTACAGAATTCCTTTTTACCACCTTGTTCCCTACCACAGTTTCCCTGCTAACACCTTGCCTCGGTGTCGCATATTTTGTTAACAGTTTTAACAATGGAGCACCTGAGTGGCTCAGTCAGTTAAGCTTTCCACTCTTGATTTCAGCTCAAATCATGATCTCAGGATCCTGGGATCAAGCCCCATGTCAGGCTCCCTGCTTAGCAGGGAGTCTGCTTAATGATTCTCTTTACCTCTCCCTCTGCCTCATTCCCTTCCTCTCTTGAAAAAAAATTGTAACACTGTTGATGAGCCAATATTGGTACATTATTATCAACTGAAGTCCACAGTTTACATCAGGATTCCCCCTTTGTACTGTACATCCTATGAGGTTAGACAAATGTGTAATGACGTGCCCACCACCACCATATCACACAGAGTATTCTCATTGCCCTAAAAATCCTCTGGCCTCCGCCTGTTCCTCTCTCCCTCCCCTTTAGCCCCTGGCAACAACTGATCTTTTCACTGTCTCCATAGATTTGCCTTTTCCAGCATGTCACAGCGTTGGAATCACACAGTATGTAGCCTTTACAAACCAGCTTCTTTCACTTAGTAATATGTAGTTTAGGTTCCCCATGTCTCTTCATGGCTTGATGGCTCACTTCTTTTTATTGCTGAATAATGCTCACATGCCTTCTTTATCTTATTCTCTCAAGGTAATAATCCTGATCCATGCTCTGTCTCTAATCCTAAAACAGGCAGAATGACCTCACTAACAAAGGAAGAGCCAACAGTCACGGACCCACTCACCCTCTCCCTAGCTCCCCCAACACACACACACACACACACACACACACACACACATGCAGTGAGATGACACAATCTGGTAGGATAAGAGCCCAGCCATCAGCCAACCTGAATAGCACCAAATCCAACAGAACCACATTCTAAAGTCACATACCACACACTGTTACATTTGTATTTCAAGACCAGATGCTTTGGATGGATAAAGAAGATGTGATTCATATATACAATGGAATATTACCCAGGCATCAAAAAGAATGAATACCTACCATTTGCATCAACATGGATGGAACTGAAGGGGCTTATGCTGAGTGAAATAAGTCAGTCAGAGAAAGGCAATTATCATATGGTTTCACTCATATGTGGAACATAAGGAATAGCACAGAGGACCAGAGAGAAAGGGAGGGAAAAATGAATGGGAAGAAATCAGAGAGAGAGACAAACCAGGAGAGATTCTGGACTCTGGGAAATAAACTGAGGGTTACAGAAGGGAGGGGTGGGGGATGGGGTGACTGGGGGATGGGCATTAAGGAGGACACATAATGTGATGAGCAATGGGTGTTATGTGCAACTAATGAATTATTCAACACTATACCAAAAACTAATAATGTACTATATGTTGGCTAATGGAATTCAAATTTTTAAAAATTTAAATTTAAAAATAAATAGATGCTTTTGGGGCACCTGGGTGGAGGTGGTTGAGCGCCCCTTGTCCCTCTCCCTCTGTTCCTCTCCACCGCCCACTTGTGTTCAGTCTCTCTCCCAAGTAAGTGAATAAATCTTAAAAAAAGAAAAGAGTTGATGCTTTTAAGTATATACACTTTTATTTGTGGCTCTAGAAAGTTCATCTCAGTGCCACATGACTGTGCAGGCAAACCTTCAAAGGTTAAAGCTGTTCCAGAATCAATAGTTTATGTTCTTTTATGGACATATTAGCCTCTTTTTAAGGAGCTTGTTCTTGCTTGCTTGACACAGAAGCTCCAGGGACCCAACCAATCTCTGAGCTCCCTCGGGACCCTTGACTGTGTTTTCTTGAGTCAAATCCTTCTCTCCCAGACATCCTCCATGACCGTTCTGTCAAATGAGCGCTAAACCATTGAAGCAGAGAAAATTCCCTCCCTGTGTGTGCAGTGGGGTCTACAGGCAGGCACAAGGGCAAGGACTGGGCTTTGCACAAGTTCATGGTCCCCACATGGCTGAACAGCCAGCTTCTCCCAATCCTACTGCTGCACCTTGAACTAAACTTGTCAACAGATACCTCAAGATGCTGACCCAAAAGGGCTGGAAGAGTATCAGTTGCCCCCCACAAAGCTGCACCCACAAAGCTAGGACTCACATGTGAGAGAGGAGTTGGTTCTGTGTGAAACAGGCCCATGGTACCCTAGACACCCTTCACAGAGCTGTTAAAAGACTCAGTGACTGGGGGTGGGACCAGCACCCTAGCAGGTGAGGCACTTGCCTCCAAGCAAAGTTCAAGAGGGCACCAAAAAACTCAGGAATCAAGACAAATACTATCTTGAGCCAATAGGTTTAATAATGAAAATGAACGCCCCCAAAAAATTCACGGTGAACAAAGTATCAACATTTTAAATAAAGGCAGACTCCAACCCGCACTCGCATGACCCTGAAAATCCGCGTCTCATTGTCCTCACCCTAATTCCAGCCTTAGGATGAAATAATGGGTGTGAACATGCTTTGAAAACTGCAAAGAGCTGTCCAAATGCAAGGCACTATTACTATGAGCATATAATTATTGTAGATAATAAGGTCAGTGACAATTTGAAGAAGAGACAGCGGTGTCTGGATGGACCCGGGTGGTTCAAGAAAGTGTCATGAATCAGAGATGAACTTTGGCAGGCAGGTCGGGTTTACAGAAGCAGAAGGGAGGATGGGCCTGGGCCAACAAGGGAGCCAGAAACAGGCAGGGCCGAGCAGAAGAACACTCACTGCATGTACACCAGGAGGCAGCGGAATACAGGAGATAGATATTGTCGTGATTCAAACAGAAGGTGTGAAGAATAAAAAGAAAGATGGTGGGAAGGGGCCAGAGTCCATAGGCCTAAAAGAGTCACCAAACAGTTTGGGAAGGATTTAATAGGAAGGGTAGTTTCATGAGCACGGAGTTCTAACGTCGGTTCAAAAGCAAGAACTAATGAGCGGAAGCAATGGTGTTACTACCTTTTATGTATATAATGTACTGCTCCCCCGTGAAACTAACACAAGCTCATTCTATAAAATGGGAAAAATACAAAAAGAAAGAGAGAAATACATTCAGAATTGTGATACACTGTCTTTCCCTAGTATCTAGAAAAGACTGTTCTCCAGGAAGAGGTAGTTCGGTTAGGTGGGCGTGTGCAATCGTCCCAGAAACGGAGGAGACTGAAAGGTCAGGTATATGGAAACTCAGACTTTGAAGAAACAAAATAGCCATAGGTGGGAGGAACAGGTCCTTTCTTTGGGGATCCTCACTCAAGCAAGCCCTGACTGAAGACAACATCATACCCCAGTATCAGGTGTCACCAGATGCCCCCGGAAAGCTTCCGCTCAAATACAACCTTGTTACACATCAACCTCTGTTCTTTTCTAGCATGGAAAAAGGTGAGTGGCCTTGACACTTTGGGTCAGGTTTCTCCCTCTTCTTTTTAAACAGCTGCCACCAAACTGATGGTTAAGGACATCAGGAACATTTTCCTGTGCTCCACAACGGGAAGTCATTCCTGGGTCTCTGCCTGGCAGAGTAGACACACGCTGGGCTCCTGACAGAGTACAGCCCACTCCCAGTGTGCAGCTCTGTACCACTAGGCTGGCGTTGCAGTCCCACCCAGGGAAACCCTTTGTTTTCCTTTCTTCTGTGAAGGTGAAGATTCCTTCCCAAGCACACATAAAGCATCTCTTTCTATCAGCAGATTCCAGGACCCCTGACAAAAGAGCCAGACTGAAAAGTCTGCACCAGATGCCTGTTTTCCTTTGAGTGAATAGGCTAGATTTGGGTTATATGAGTCCCAAAAGTGACAGCAGGCATGTGGCCATTAACCCTACTTGAGAGTAATCCTTAAAAACGCAATTCAACTTATAGAAAAAGATGCCAATTCTTCACTTTAATTAGCTGAGTATAATACTTAGTATTTAGTTCTCAATAAAGATAATAGCCATGAGCTTAACTCTAAGTGCGGGACTGCAGCACCGACTATGTCTGCGAGAAGACAAAATGCAAGTAAAAAGTCTAACAATCCACAGATAAAGTAGTACAGACCAGACATCGGTCCTAAGGGTGAACATGTGAGCGCTGGATCCACACTGAGCAACATCAGTCAGAGGACGTGGAGAAAGGGAACTATTTACTGGGAAAAGGACAGCAGAGCTGGGGGGGAGGGAGGAGGGACAGGGGCAGACAGCAATGACCTTCATTTGCTAGGAGAATAAGAACATAACCCTGTAAAACCATGAGCTACTTTTATTTCCTGAAACACACACCACAGACAATTACTTAACATCTTAAACAATCCTATAATGTAAAAGCTCTGTTGTCATTTTACAGATGAGAAAACTGAGACCCAGAGGGATTAAGAAAACTGCTTGGGGTCACACATTTATCAGGGGCAGAGCTGGGTTTCAGACCCAGTCTTCTGATTCCAGAATCCCTTTTTTTACCTGGTATGTGATAAAAAAATGATAAGACATGAATAAGTCACATTGTCATCACCAACGTGATGTTTGGTTTGATGAGCAGGGTATGTTGTGATAAAAAACACTTTTTAGGAAAATGAGAGAATGATCCAGAGGGGTCCAGAAGGTAAGGTAAAGTAGGAAGTCTGGCACTAAATAAAGAGGGCATGGCCAAGGGGAAAAGGCACAGAAAGTAGCCCAAAAATGATGAGGGACTGATATTCCCAGAGCTGTTAGCCCTGATGCAGGTGTCGGGCAGGAGGCCTGTTTGGTGTCCACATAGGGTGGCTGGAGAGAACTAGAGGTAGGGTCTCTGTGCGCAACGTGTTAAATCCCAGTTTCCACACCAGGAACACAATTCCAAAGGTAAGTGGAGAGTCCATCCTCCCCTCCGAAGAACTCACCTCCATGTGGGTGCGCTGTCCCATGCCACCTGGGCATGGAGGGGGTACATGAAGGGGGTAGGATAAAGGACAGCCTGGACAGCCTTAGTGCTTTCATACCCGCTTCTACCCCGACTCACAGGGAGGAGAAAATAGCAGCTGTGTTTTCCTTGCCAGGAGCTATGCTGGTATTGGGAAGACCAAGATAAATATGGACCAAGATAAAATGGGGGAGTGACTGCCCAGGACGCACCCTGGCTGGGACCCAGCAAGCTCCAGACATCCTGGACAGCTTTCTCTGGCCCACCTGTCACCTCCCAAACTCTCTCGGTCCATCCCAGGAAGCCAACCCACCTACCCAACCTGAGTTGAAGGAAAACAACAAACAGGGATCATCACTCACAGGCAGTTACTTGGCTCCTACTACATACAGTCATTACAACATCCCAGGGACACAGAAATCCATAAGGCCCTGAGACTGCCCTAGAGGGGCTACAACATTTGTTAGAGCAATAGTTGGGCACAGAAAAAGATGGGTTTTCTTGCTGATTATGAATTTGCTAATGTATTATGGATGAAAAAGATCTTTCCAGCAAACTCATCATTTTTCCCCAACAACATGCAATCATTTCACAGTATCCTTATTGAGTTAATGCTGGGTTATGGCATATATAGTATAACATAAGGAAATGGCGGCAGAGATCTTCATACTACCAAAATATGTAAATTATATATTTATACTGTTTTAAATGTACTTTATCAGATTTAGTGAAAAATAAAATTTTTTGAATGTAAAGTAAAAGATGTAAAAAGTAAAGATAAGAAAGCCAAATAAACTTCCCCAAATTTTTGGCTGGAAGATAGTAAAGAGCAAAAGAAACATATGCTAAACAGATAAAAACTGGAAAATACTAAGGTGGCAGCATAATCATGAGATATTCTACCCAAGCTTTAGAATTTTGTCTTTTAAATTAAACCCATTTAGAATATTTAATTCTGCAGCATGGCTGTACTTTCTCTTTTTTTCACTGTTGGAAAAATCATAGAGTACAGTTTATGAGTATGATGATTTTAAAATAAATATTAAGTGCCTGAAAAACAAAACAGCAGGTGACTTCCATCTGTTGTAACCTATAAATTGGTTGAATTTCTACTGTAAAATATGTATGTAAACATATGTGCAAGTCATGTGCACATGTGTGTGTGTGTTTCTATCAAGAAATCCTAAGAATACAAACCAGAAGATTTCCATTTCACCAACTAGGTATAAACATAGTAATATGTGCAACTAATGATAGATTCTCTCATAACACTGTGTTTCCACTGGGCATCCTTTCGAGATTAGCATATGAAAACTCCTCTCACCTATAATTTTAAAACACTCTTTCATTTTTGATTCTTTGTTTTTATGATAAAATGTCTTACAAAGTAGGGACATTTATTTACCATGAGTCAAGTGAAAGGCAATCTAATATGACAAGATTCTTCCCATTCAGAATGTTATTTATGGACCATAGACATATGAATAAATGTTTCTTAAAATATCTCTCATGAAATTCTAGTGTTACAATACCTGGAGGGGTAAAATGTTGCATATTCAAATAAAATTAGTAAACACTTCGTATTATGTCCCTTTTGGACCTTCATGCCCAGAAGCATTGTAAAGGCTATGAGAAATCCTGAAACAGACACAAAATTATTTCATAAACATACCTGCCCAGAGAAACCCCTGCCTTTTTTTCCCCAAAAAGCATAATTTGGAAAGTTTAAGGTGATGCACATAGAACTATACCTACCTCAACCAAAAAACATTCACTATCAACGAGGTGATCATTACATTATTTACTGTATATAAGAACTAACCATCTGCTAAATCTCCTTGGATCTAGCAATGCTTCTGTTCCCACTTCTGAAACTGATGAGCAAATACCCATCCACACTCCTATGAGAAGGTTAGAGCAAGTGTATCAGTCAAAGTCTGCCAGAGAAGCAGAATGAGTAGAAGACATATATTAAAACGCACTACAAAGAATTGGTTTGTGTAATTGTTGAGGCAAGTCTGAAATGGGTAGGGCAAGCTGTTGATAACAGCAGGGTAGCACTTGTGGTGAACAGAGCATAGAGTATAGAGTATAGAGTGATGGAATCACTATGGTGTAAACCTGAAATTAACGTAACATTGTGTGTCAGCTACACTGGAAAGAAGGAAGGAACGAATGAACAAATGAATGAATGGAGGAATGAACAAATGAACGGAAGAAAGAAGGAGGGATAGAGGGAGGGAGGGAATGGAAGGGAGGAAGGTGGGAGGGAGAGAGGAAGGGAGGGAGGAACAAATGAATGAGCAAGGCAGAACTTGAGCACAGGCAGAGTCTTCTTCTCTGAGGGAAATTTCAGCCCTGCTTTTAAGGATTTACACGAGAGACTGTGGACTCTGAGAAACAAACTGAGTGTTTTAGAGGGGAGGGTGGTGGGAGATGGGTATTAAGGAGGGCACGTATTGCATGGAGCACTGGGTGTTATATGTAAACAATGAATCTTGGAATTCTACATCAAAAACTAAAAATGTATTGTATGGTGACTAACATAACATAATAAAAAAATAATTTTTTTTAAACTCACATCTTTTTTTTTAAGATTTTATCCATTTATTTGATAGACAGAGATCACAAATAGGCAGGGAAGCAGGCAGAGAGAGAGGAGGGAGCAGGGTCCCCGCTGAGCAGAGAGCCTGATGTGGGGCTCAATCCCAGGACCCTGGGATCATGACCTGAGCCAAAGGCAGAGGCTTTAACCCACTGAGCCACCCAGGCGCCCCAATAAAAAAAAATTTTTTTAAGGATTCACAACTGAGTCAGTCCCACATAATCCTTTACTTAAAGTCAAGTAATTATGAAATTGAATAATATCTAAAAAAAATACCTTCACAACATCTAGATTAATATGTGAGTGAATAACTGGAGACTGTAGCTTAGCCATGTTGATATACCTCAAAGATCCCCACTGTCCACTCCTTGTCAACTTGGCAGTCATGCACGTCTCCTTCAACCATACTTGATTTCTAAATAAAGACACAACAATCTTATTTCCACTTAATTGGATACACATATCCTGCATACAACCAAAACATACTCACCTTTTCCCGAGAAAAGGATGCAAAGCCCTATGTAATGTTCAGTGTTTTTTTATATTCTGTGCCTTAAATGCTGAGATAGAAGGTTAACTACAATTAATACATCTTATGTTAGAGGATAAGAGGAGAAAAAAGGGAAAATATTTGTGTTGTATATACACACATATAGTCATTAAAATATTAGGAAGAAATACCCGTAAGTATTACAAGTCCTCATTTCTGCAGTTGGTCACACAACCAGAATATCTAGGATGGTCTTTACTTAAAGTTAGCTGATTATGAACTGTAATCATATCTACAAAATACCTTCACAGCAACTTTGAGATAAGTGTTTGAATGAAAACTGGGGACCATCATTTAGTCATGTTGATATATCTAAGAGACCACCGTCTTTGCTGAGTGTGGTGACCCAAATCTTCATTCATAAAGAGTCTAAGATCATTATCAGTACTCCAAGTATTGGGTTTTGTAGTTTATTGACTTTAATCACATTAAAGACACTGATTTAGAGCATGTACTACATCTTAGAGGACAAGGTATCTAGCTAGTGTTTTAACTGAATCTTTAGAAGATCATTCTAAATTTTTTTTATTTTAAATTTAATATTTTTAAGAAAAGGCCATTCTACCATTTTGTCAGGCCAGATACTTCAGGATGATAGGGGAAAATAGTAAAATTAGTGAATTCCATGAGCATGGGCCCATTACCATTTTTCATTTGCTGTGAAGTTAATTTCTTGATCAGAAACAATGCTGTGTGGAATACCATGATGGTGAGAAAGCCATTCTCTAAATCCATGAGTTCCAGCTTTGGCAGAAGCATTGCGCATAGGTAAGGCAAATCCAGACAAAATATCTATTCATGTAAAGGCAAAGTGCTGTCTGCCCCTTCCGTCTAATGTAATCAATCTGCCACCAGAATGAAGACTGATCAGCCCCATGAAATGGCGCCATATTGCAATCTGCTTCTCAAAGATTGGACATTCAGCAGTGGCCATAGGCAGGTTGGCCTGGTGAGTTTCTGACTCATGCATAACCTCCATCCCTACCACCATGGCCACTTCATTCATGAGTCCTTTAGGCAATGACAGGAGAACTGGGGAAAGAAGCTGCCTGACATCCACAGAACAGATCATCCTACCTACTTGATTATTAGGATCTTCCTCTGCTGAGGCCACATTTGGTGAATATTTGCATGGAATACCAACAACTTCACATTCTTTGCTCATTCAAAGAGATCTATCACATACCTCTTCCCAGACCTCCCTGTCACCAATTTTCTAATCATGTTCTTTCCAAGTCCCTGACTATGCAGCCACACTATTTGTCACAGTTCCTGAATCTGTATAACCTCATGCCTCTGGCCATTTCTCCTTCCAGGACAACAATCAGGTATACTGACTGGAGTTTATACCACTCTCATATATGCCCATCTCATATTTATCATTTCATTTAATAATAGAATGAATGTTACTGTGCATGCCCAACTTTATGGTTTGGTAGATTGGACAATAACCAATTCATGATGTGTAGGTGACTTAACACAGTAACTTGGTGTCCCATGGTTAGGTGTTCAGTCTCTGCTAAGTAGTAAGCCAAAAGGCTTTTTTCAGAAGGAAAATAGTTATCCCAGAGGGTGGCAGGGCTTGTTACAAAACGGTAAGAATTCAACTGTGATTCAACTATAGGAGACTGCCAATAGTTGCAAACGGCATCTCTATCTGCCACTGACACTTCAAGCATGAATGGATCTGCTGGATCATATGGCCCAAGTGGCAGAGCAGCTTGCACGGCAGGCTGGACCTGTTGCAGAGCCTTCTCTTGTTCTGGGTCCCACTCAAAACTAGCAGCTTTTCAGGTCACTCAATTAATTGGCCAGAGTAACATCCTCAAATAAGGATTATTTGCTTTCAAAATCTAAAGAGGCCTACTAAGCATTGTGCCTAATTTTTGTTGTTGGAGGGCCCTGATACAATCATCCATTTTTCACCTTAGAACAGATATCTCAGCAGGCCCTGTGCCACTGAACCCCTAGGTATTTCATCAAGGTATAAATTCCCTAAACTTTTTGTGGGGTTTATTTCCCAACCTCTGGCATTCAAGTGTCCTACCAACAAGTTTAGAATCATTGCTACTTCTTGCTCACTAGGTCCAAACAGCACAATTTCATCAATTTAAGGAACCAGAGTGATATCCTGTAAAGGGAAGGGTAATCAAGGGCTCTGAAGAGTATGTTATAACATTAGACTGCAGGGTTGAGATAGCCCAGAGGTAGGACAGTGAAGGTGTACAGCTAGCCTAGTTGAAAGCAAACTGTCTCTGGTGGTCTCTATTAACAACTATAAAGTAAAAAGCATTTTCCAAATCAGTAACTGCATACTAGCATACAAGTAGCTACCAAGGGACATGTTAATTTTCTCAAGCTAAAAACCACGTCTGGACCAGCCACTGCAATTGGAGTAACCATCTGATTGAGCTTGTGATGATCTGCTGTAATTTCCCAAGACACATCTGTCTTTTGTACAAATAAACAAGTTAAATGGCAATGTGAATCAACAACCCTGCGTCTTTCAAGTCCTTAATGGTGGCATTTATCTTTGCAAACCCTTCAGAAATGCAATATTTTTTTTGTTTACTCTTTTTGTAGGTAGAGGCAATTCTAGTGACTTTCATTTGACCTTGCCTACCATAATAGCCTTCACTCCATAGGTCAAGGAACCAAAGTGGAGATTCTACCAGATGCTGGTGATATCTATTTATATGCATTCCAGAACTGGAGAAATAACCACAGGTTGGTGTTGAGGACCCACTGAGCCCACTGTGAGATGGACCTGACATTGATCACCTGACCTCCATAAGCCCCTACTCTGACTAGACTACTCTGATGGACCATGGTGATGTTTTCAGTCTCCTGGCATCAGTGTTGGTTCAGACCCAGTGTCAAATAAACTCTAAAACATCTGTTTATTTCCTTTCCCCAATGCACAATAACCTCATTAAATGGCTTTAGATCCCTCTGGGGAAGACTGGGAGAAAGATTAACAGTATCAAACTTTGGCAATATGCTAAGATCCTTCCTTAAGGGGATCTGGCTCTCCTTCATTTAAGAAGTTCTGGATCTAGGGGAGCCTGGGTGGCTCACTCAGTTAAACATCCAGCTCTTGATTTTGGCTCAGGTCACAACTCCAGGGTCATGAGATCTAGCCCCACACTGGTCATGGAACCTGCTTAAGATTCTATCTCCCTCTCTTTCTGTCCCTCTCCCACTGCTCTCTCTCTCTCTCTCTCTCTCTCTCTCTCACACACACACACACACACACACACACACACACACAACACGGTCTGGATCTATAAACTGGCCCAAATCTGGGAATTGATCAGGGGCCGTGATTCTGTTTTTGGTAAGTCCAGTTAGATTTCTGTTCACTGATCTAAAACTCTTCCACTCATACAGATCAAGTAAGAATTTGATAGACTATCCATCTATTTTTTTTCCAGAGACATCATGATCAATCAGATAGTGCCATAGGTCTCTGTGAGTCAGACTCTATGATGATTACTGCTTTGACTCCCCAGCCCATTACAGTAACCATGACCATCTTGTATTTTGCAATTAAGTACCCACACTTGGCCCCTGCCACAATGGGATCCAATTATCCTCATTGCACTTAAGGATTTCAGTTCAGTGGTAGCAGTTACCACTGTAATTTCTGTCCTGCAGAGAAGAGTGAGAACACAACTCTTCCAGTATGTTGTGCTTCCCCACACCAATTGATTTCTCATTCTCATGGTGAAGGGAATGTCCTGTGGGCCCTCCCTGATTGAATAAGCAGATCTTATGCGATAATTCCTCTTGAACATTCCTATCTACCCAAGCATTTGGTTTCCCTCCTCTACATTATACTGAGGGAGGTATGACATTTTAACTTCATTTGGTTTAGGCCACTTTTGAGTCTGTGTTTCAACTAAACAAATCACCAAAGCTTTGGAGTCCTTTCCAGCTCTCAGGATAAAATACTAGATTCAGAATTTCTGCCTAGGACTAGATCAATGACAGGGTATGTCCTGAAGACATTCAGTAATCTTGAGGCAACCACAGTATAGAGGCAAAGCAGGGCAAACGTCCTCAGACAGTAGCAGGAGGGCTCTTCTACTAGCAAAGAAGACTGGGCAGAATTTCGGGGTTGGATATTCCCAGTTTCGTAAGGATCTGCTCATATGTCCCCATTCCAGTTCTCGGAACTCAGTCAATTTCCTACTTGCAGCAATTTTCAAACTCTTTTCTCTGGAGTTCTGGAATTTATCAGGGGAAAAGGTGTGGTAGAGCTCTGGGTCTTACTACTATCTCATCCAGAGATGCTTGATTTTTACCTGTTACAAACATCCAGTTTCTATGTAAAATTGTATTTGGAAAAAGAAATTTGAAAAAAAAAAAAAGTCAGGTCGTGAGTTCCTCAGCTAAGAAAGTCTACAGGCTGGCATAGACACATTAGCACCTTTTGCCCCAACCATGCATTTTCAGGAGGAGTAGACAATTCAGTTTTCAGCTGTAACATGGATGAGCCCTTGGGGTAAACAACTTTTACATGCAGTGCTGTCCAAACTGACATAGCATCCGTGCAGCTTAGCCTCAGCCTAATGCCCACAGTCCACCCCATACTGCCCCATGCCCTTTGGAACCCTATCACCCACCTGTTGGTCAAGCTGGTCAGCACTGGTCTGACAAGCCAACCATATACTGTGTTGGGGCCTAATGAACCCCAGGTTCCCACAAAGGAGGTCACAACACTAAGTGTACTAACCAGGATCCAGGTAGGAGATGAAGAGCCGAACAGTGCCCTTCACCTGGATGGAGTTAAATCTGTTCCCATCTGTGCAACACTCACAGTCACTTCCTGGGATATAATCCACAGGCTGATTCTTCATGATTGCTGTTTACCTGTGCTCAGCTAAACCTCCACCTTCAAATAGCTGGGCTTCCCCAAAACATGTTTCCACACCAACTCAGAAGATAAGTGACCTTTCCATACAGTTGTGTTTTACCATATCCCCACATCACCCACCTTGTACTTAAGAGCCAGTGGGAACTACAAAGCATAGAGAAAAGTCCTGAGTGTGTAGCTTTGCGCAGTGGCAGTATCATAGCCAATGAGGTTTATCTAAGGCGCAATTATTGCTAAAAGTCCTGAATGTGAATTCCAAGCCAACTTCATACTAGAAGCACTGGGACCATTCTACTCTGAGCCTGTCATTCCATGTGTTTCTTGGGGATACACCTGCATCAAAAAGCACATACATATTAAATAAATCAAGTGTAACAAATCCATAATACAGTGCCTGTAACATATCATCAAGATCAGTTCTTAACCTTTTACAAAAAAGCAAGAAAATGAGAAGCCTCGAGATTCTGTGTATTATGTAACTCCAACGCCACCTTCCATCTTTTAAATTCAACTGCTTTATTTTGGTTGCTCAGTTTTTCATTTCTCTTCTTCCTTCTTTCTTTAACTTGATAATTTGGTAAGAATAAGGAACTGCCAGAAGTTTTAGATACAAGTATAATAACTCCTAAACTAGCTTAGACATTTTCCTGTAGTGTTATTATTGTGCAGATTCAGAAACCAAAATAAAAACACATGATCCCTCAGAGGGTTCCCCGAATGTCCCAGATGTCCCTGACTGCTGTATCACACAGTAGATGCCCCTGAGTATCACGTCACATCACACAGAGATGTCCCTGACTACCAAGTCACATGGCAGACATCCTGACTGATATGTCACACAGTACTTGTCCCTGACTGCTGTGTCACAGTGACCTGTATGGGTGGTCTCAGAAAATCAACTTTACTAACCAACCAGCTCAAGAAGGATGAAGAGGCTGACATATGGCTGAGACGAAAAAGTCAGACAACTTGCAATGATTCATACAGATGCTTGAAAATAAAAAATCCATACACAGCCACCTACAATATTTTAATTTAAAAATTTTACCCAAGTCCTTTGGAAATATAATTTGCATGAAAACCCACATTTCTAAAAAGGTTTTCAGTTCTCACATATGATTTCCCAGACCTCCAGACTTCTGTGTCTCCTTCTAAGTACAGATCATTTTCCAAGCTTTGGTGTATAAAATACGAACACCGGTTTTGAAATCTAATCAATCCACTACTTTCGGTGGAAACAGGAAACTTAAATTCAAATTCTTATCAGAATATTTTTAAAGGCAACTTCAGGATTTGGGGAGGGAGAGGGAAAAAAAGTCTTTTAGCCTACCATCTCTTTTGTTTGGTTTCTAACTTCCCTGCCCTCTCCCCATCCTCCCCTCCGGGCCAGGAAGTGATGGTAAGAGATGGGTTGGCAGCCATGACTCAAGTGTGGGAAGCCTCTCCCGTGGAACAGTGGAATTTTAGCTAGAGGTTTCAAGGGTCCCTTGCAAATCTTGCATACCACAATCCTCCTCTCTGTTACCCCAATATGTGTTGTCACTAGTAGATTTGAAAACCAATCTGGAAACAAATGAGGACACATACCTAGGATTTCTCTAGGGTGGTGAGGCCACCTGTATCGCTTTCTTACCCACCTGAACAGAAAGATGTGTGCACGACTCTGAAAGCTACCAGATCTGACGTTCAGAATCGTTCTGATCCCGTACACAGAATGCCCAGCACTAAGATATGGTATACAGGGGGCGGGGAGACCCTCTGAATAGTGAAGTTGACCTCAAAAGACTTGATTCCTGTTTTTCTAGATTCTATCTTCATTTCCTTTCATGCAACTGACAAGCAAGTAAAACATGTCCCTTCCCTTAGTTGGGATTCTCTCAACTCTCTTGAGAGAATTCTCAAATTCTCTCAGAGCTATGTGCTCTTTGGATGTTTCCACTGCCTGGGGTCTCGTCACAGCACCCCTTCCTACCCAGGACTTCCCATCCTGTTTCTGCTACCAAAGCTTGCTATTCCTTCTTGTTTTTCCTCTGGATTTTACTCCACATGGAGTACAATGGGATCTAATAGGTTAAATATATGAACAAAATCCTGTCAAAACTCCAGACAGGTACTGCGTTACCCACCCCCAAGGCCTTCTGCCCCTGTGCCTAGTGACAAGCCACCTGTCTCCAAAAAATCCTGTGTAAAACACTGGAGACAGGCCCTTGGAGCAGAATATTTAAGGAGAAGTAGGCTGGCTTCCAGTGTGGCCAAACCACACTGCAAGAGAGGCAACCCACTCCACCCACCCATGAGACCAGCCATGCACACATTTGCATTCATCTCTATCCCAATCCCTCTCAGAAAATAGCTTCTCAGAACTATGCTGTGCTATCTCTAGAGATAAGATTCTTGAACATACTGTGTAGGACACAGAATGAGGGTGTTACATTTAACATCAGATAACTTTGCAGCTTCTAAACAATGGTGTGGTGGTAAATGTTTATCAACAGGCTCTTCAGGAAAAAGAATGTACACACATACACACACATGCACATGTTTATTAGAAATCTTGCTGATCTAAAAGAAGTATAGACATAATTTATTATTAATAATATATATAGTATGGGGCACCTGGGTGGCTCAGTGGGTTAAAGCCTCTGCCTTCAGCTTGATTCCAGGGTCCTGGGATCGAGCCCCGCATCGGGCTCTCTCCTCAGCAGGGAGCCTTCTTCCCCCTCTCTCTCTGCCTGCCTCTCTGCCTACTTGTGATCTCTGTCTGTCAAATAAATAAATAAAATCTTTAAAAAAAATAATATACAAGCTCTCCTGGGGGGAGGGGGGAGGGAAAGGTGGGTGGGGTAATGGACATTGGGGAGGGTATGTGCTATGGTTAGTGCTGTGAAGTGTGTAAACCTGGCGATTCACAGACATGTACCCCTGGGGATAAAAATTTGTTTATAAAAAATAAAAATTAAAAAAATGATAAAAAAATAATATTAATAATATACATAGTAATTTTTATCATAAATGCCCCATAGCCAACTGATTCTTACAGAATTTTTTTTAAAATTTTTGCTGGACTCCTGCTTCTGCAGCCAACCTAGGGCTGCAATTGACAAACACATATAGCTCCAACATGAGTACTGGTTGAGATCTTCATTTAGTGAAATGAAGAAGCTGAAGATGCATGTCACCCTGCCACTCGTTCATCAACGTCTTGAGCAACTTCTTTGCTGAATCGAGGTGTAGTTTTCTGTACTGAAAGAGCATTTCCTCAGTTTCTTTGTGGTATTCACAATGGAATGGGTAAGGACATGTCATACTTTTAAGTATAATCCACATTACTAATTGCTGCCTTAAACGTAGACCAGGATTTCTCAACTTCACCCTTGACATTTCAGACGAGAATTGGATTATTCTTTGCTGTGGGCTTGTCCTGAGCATATGGGATGTTTCATGGCACCCCTGGCCTCCACTCACTAGATGCCAGTCCCACTGCCACCAAATCCATTAGTGACCATCTGAAGTATCTCCAGATATTGTCAAATGTCCCCTAGGGCTAAAACTGCCCCTACTTCAAAATCACTTATCTTGACGATCAACAAAACAATCTGTCAAATCTTGATTGATCATGTTTAACAAATTCCACGTTATAAATAAATACTCTCACTCTAACCAGTTTCCAGCCATCAAAGTGATGTCACCCTTGGGAAGAGATGTGCAGTGGCACGCCATCATGCAGTGTTTCTACCATGCAGATGCCAGAGAGGTAAATAACCTCAAGAACACAGACATGGAAAAGAAGTAGGAAGGTGATGAGTTTTTAGGGTTGATTACCTTTGCCTTTAATGTAATTAATTTAATTGTAAGCTCACATAATTTAATCTTTAACAATGACTATGGTTGACAACAAGCTCATAGAAATTCCTGAAAATTTGTATCAGCCCTCCAAGCCAGGATAGCTAGGACTGCTTCTGCCTGTGAGAAGGTACAGTTTGGGAGTGAGATATCTGTGGTGCCTCTAGACCTGTACTTCGGAGCGGAGCTTTGGGTTTGTTTGCATGAATTGCCTCAGTTAAGGCATGTTCTGAAAACTCTTTCAAAGGCTGAGATCACTCAGTGACCAAGCACACATTCCCCCCTTAAAAACACAACCGGCCAGCAGACTGCCTGGAAATTCATTTGGGGGAGTCCCATCAAAAAGTAACACATTCCTTCAATATTTTCTTCAGAACATGCCAGGCTAACGACTCCCTCCTCCTTTGCTCCCTCCCTCATCTGCTGGGCTTCCCAGATACTCTGCTAATGGCTTACACAGATCCATGTTCTCACCCTATTACTTTGGGAGGAGAAAGTCCCTTCAAGCCAATTGCTTTTCTGCTCATTTCTACAAGACAACAGGTAACATGGAAAGTGAGGGCGGCAGGTGGCAGCTCACACCAGTGCCCAGCCCCCATGCCCAGGGGCCACTCCCTCCTGCAGCAGAGGGCTCCAGGGGCTGGATCAGGGGGCTCAGGCAGCCTCCCTGCACTAAGGCTTAGTCCATGGGGCTGCCCAATACCTCGGGCTCCACCATCCCCTCAGTTGGGACCAAGATGCGGTGAATTGAGGAAGACAGAGAAGGACCCAGAAGTGTGCTGGCAAGGACCTCATGTCACACAAAGCCACCCACCCTGCTGGCACACCCTAGCCACACAGAGAGCCAGCAGGGCCAGGATGGGCTCCACAGCCCTCCTGGGATGAGAAGTGGGAAGCAGGACAGGAGGATGTAAGAGGGGTAGCTGTTCAATTGAGAATCATCTTACCACATAAAGACAGTTCCATTGCACCCATCAAGCTCCACCCCTGCCTCCATGTCCTGGGGGTGGGAGAAGGGGTCTGCAGGGCCCCTCCTACAGGGAGCAATGCAGGCCAGGTGGGGCCAACAGGCTCTGACCCTCAGGATGGATGACGCCAGTCCATGTGCTCTCCAGACACTTTGGAAAATTCCTCTATTGTGATTCCATTCTGTCAGCAGATCCTGCAGATCAGTGGTTTTCAATGACTCGGGGCTTCTCAGAAGCCTGGGGAACCACAGGGAGGAGTTCGTCATTCACAGAAGCCTGTCCTCATCTGTCATGTTCATTCCTCTGAACAGATTCTGGGGGAGAAAGAGTCCCCTGCTGGAATGAGATTTGAACTTCTTCTCAGCCACTGCCAGTGAGAAAGAGCTGGGGATTTCTAGAGATAGGCCCTGCCGGTCCCCACCCCAGAGATGGGTTTCATTGCTTAGATGACACAATTTTTTTTTTAATCTTCTGGGATCCAAAGGTACAGCAGGCTGGGGATGCCAGCTCACCAGCACTAATCATAAAATGTAGCTACATGCATGCCCAAAGACCCAAGGGTGTGTGACTCTTTTCTAGACAGGTTGCCCATGGCGGTGGTGTTGTCAGCTGGCTTCCTTGGGGGCCCACCCCACATCTTGGTGGCAAGTCCTCTCAGCTCTTGTCAGCAGGTGCACAAGGTGTGGGCATTGTTGGTGTCCAAGTGTTGCTCTCACCAGGGTCCTTGGGGGCCTCTTTTTTGGAGCACCAATGAGAGGGGCCAGCAGTCCTGCATGGTCAGCACCCAGAGGTGGAGGAGCCCATTTGCCCCTGAGGCGTGGGCCCAGCCAGCCTGTCAACCCAGGCCTGGAAATCTTGGTCTTTAGATTTTCTAAATTTCTAGTAACTTGGGCAGGAAGCCGTGCAACCTTTTCCTTTTATGAGTTGCCTTTCATAGTCCAGATATCTGCCCCCACCCCCCAGAAGGCACTAGAATCGTGGCTGTGGTTGGGCAGTACAGGCAGGGACACCCAGGGCCACAAAGCTGAGCAGGACCCCAGGAAAGCAGGGAGGCCACTCTGGATGGGCTTTTACTCTCACTTAAGCTTCCGTGGAACACTAAGCTCTTTCCTTAGGGCCTTTGGGTGAGGGGCAGGGACACGGAGGTAAAGAGGTTGTAGGCTTCTTGCTGTCCACCGTGTACCAACTGTGGACAGATGTTTTTCCAGAGAAAAGGGGAGTCTCCTTAACAGAGTCAGACTGAGGAGTGGGTTCTGAGCACTCCTGGCATGGGGACACTGCCAGGCCATGTTTTATGGCAGCTAGAGGGTCATTATATCCTCTGGGCAACTGTCCTGCTCACCAGAAGGAACAGAAGAGAGAGTTCAGATGGATGACACAGGTCACCTGGTGAAAAAGGAGGAGCGTGTGCAATATTCTCACCAGGAAAAGATATGAACATTCAGTTTCTCAGATTCCAGGTCAAATCTTGTCCACACATTTGAGAAAAACTAGCAGATGGCAAATAAACATCGCTGCCCTCATGGAGCTATGGTTTCCTGGCTATCCCAAATCCCTCTTAGTTTCTCCTCTTCTGTTCCTAGTGAACCCAGGTCAGGCACACCTTGCCGCCCTCCTCCCTGGACTTTATCAGACTCTGGGGTAAAATGTATCAAAAGTTCAACACGGTGAGCCTGTGTGTACACACAAAAGTGTACATGTACATGCACATGCCACACACATACCACACAGAATAGCAACATTCGCTTGCCCAGTTTCATGAGCCTGAACCCAGATCCCCAGGACCCATGGCACATGCCTTTCTTTTTTTTTTTTTAATTTCTTTTCAGCGTAAAAGAATTCATAGTTTTTGCACCATACCCAGTGCTCTTTGCAATGCATGCCCTCCATAATACCCACCACCTGGCTCCTTTCTTCTGACTCCTTCTTCACCCCCTGGCTTTGTCTGAGCCAAGTGTGCCTCTTTGAGCCCAAACACTCCACCCAAGTACCTCTGGCCATCCCCTTCTCAACTCAGGCCTAGCAGTGCTCCCATGCCAACTCCAGAAAGACATGCTGGAAGGAAAGGAAGACTCACTCCTGGAGCAGATAAGGAAGAGAGGGAACCAAGCCCTCTCCATTCTGAGCCCCTGGTTTGGGACAACAGGACCAGACAGGTTCTGGTGAAAGGCAGAGGGCTGACCTCGCCAAGTCTGAGAGGACGTTCCTGTGTCCAAAAGGCTACAGACAGGCATAAAAGGAGAAGACAGGTGGTGAGCTCACTGGAAACTCAAAGCAGACACAGAAGCGGGGACCCCAGCACATGACATTGGGATGGCCAGCGACCATGAGGCAGGGCTCTGAGTCCCTGCAGGTGGAGTGCTCAAATGAGTCAGAAGGCTGTCTCCCATTGGCAGGGCCCAGATTTGCCACTGGCTATGGAGAGCAGCACCCTAAGCTTCCCCACCACCCAGTCGATCCCTTGTTTGGGGTACATGGTCCACAAGTACAGAAGGTTTGGGGGCAGCATGGTGTATGGTTAGGGGCGTGGGTTACACAGTTCAACTGCCTCTGTCTGAATTCTGCCTCTCTGTGATCTTAGGTGAGTTTTTTCACGTCTCTGTATCTCTGTCCCCTTACTCACAGAACAAGGCCAATGACAGCCCTCTTTCTGCAAATGCTCCCAAAGTTAGTGACTTGAATAGCAGGAAGCATCATCTCTAGCAGTTTCTATGGGCCACATATTTGGGGCAGGCTTGGCTGGGAAGGTCAGGTTCAGGACAGCTTTAGATTCCAGCTGATGTTGGCTGCAGCTACAGTCATCGGAAGGCTCGATTGGCTGGGGTTCTGCTTCCCAGGGGATTCGGGCACAGAGCTGGCCAGTGGGTTTTGGCTGTTGGTGGAATCATGAGTTCCTTCTGACATGAACCTCCTTGAGCATCTTCACACCACAATGTCTGGCTTCCCCCAGAAAGAGCAACATGAAAGAGAAAGAGCCAGGCAGCAGCTGCCCTTTCATGACCCAGCCTCAGAAGTTCTGACAACATAACCCCTGCCACATTCTCTTATAAGAGTCACTAAGTCCAGCCCACACCCAAAAGGAGGGGAATTAAGGTACACCTTATGAAGGGAGGGCTGTCAAAGAATTAAGGACATAGTTTGAAACCACCACAATGTGTTTGGTCAGATGAACACATTGTG
This sequence comes from Mellivora capensis, assembly GCA_004024625.1. NCBI lineage: Eukaryota > Metazoa > Chordata > Mammalia > Carnivora > Mustelidae > Mellivora > Mellivora capensis. The sequence continues at coordinate 54,144 of PISX010005073.1, read as the reverse complement.
AATACATAGATAAAATGGTTGTGGGACCATATAAAAGCCAGGAAGGAAAAAAATAGGATGCTATATAGAAAAGACCAGGAGAGCTGCTTATATGGCTTGATTTGGGAAAGCTTTCTGAAGAACCAGGAGAAGCCAATGATGGGGATAACCAAAGCAAGAGCATTCCAGGTGGATGGAACTGCAGCTCAAGGAAAGAAAGACCTTCAAGGCTTCTGGAACATCTGTAAGGTGGTACCAGAACTTCCTGAGGCTGGGTCCAGGTGAGTGTTGCCAGACCCAGGGCAGAGAGATAGCATTCCACCTCCCTCCCTGGTGGCATCCTTCCCTTGGATTCCATCTCCAAGTTCTCAAATAATCTGCCCCTGGGTGCAGGGAGAGTGGCACACTCCAGAACAGTGTGGGGAGGGGGAGGGCACCAGGATATGTCAAGGACACTGAGGTTGAGACAGAGGCATGGCGGCAAGCCAATTCAGAACCAGCAGAGAAGAGGAAGGCGAGAGCGACCCAAGGACAGTGATGTGCCTAGAGCCAGTCATCACTCTACGGCCGCTGGCCCTGCCTGACCTGCAGAAGTGGGAAGCTGGACTGGGGGATTACCTCCTCCCAGGCTTGAACTCAGACCAGTTCATCACTGAGCTGAGGGCCACACGGTGGCCAGGAGGCCGCAAAGAAGAAGGCTCAGACTAGGGTTCTATTCTTACCACATGAGTTCTACACCTCAATTTCCTCGCCTACAAAATCTCTAATACTTAGCAAATGATTCTTAATTATCCTCTGGCTCATGAGAGCTGCCTGGTAAATATTCAGGGATTTTGTGAACTGGCTAAACTGCTAAGCTTGCAATCAGCAGCAATAGGAACATTTATACAATGGAAATCGGCAAACAGCACAAATCAGAGCTTCCCACACACACCCTCCTCCCCACCCCGAACCCCACACCAACTCCACACCCCTCCACAGAGCGGGTTTACCAGCCTGCCTCTGTGTAAACCTTTATTTTAAGGACTGAAGGCAGGGACCATATTTACAGCACCTGACACAATGTGTCCCCAAACAGCTCCTATTAATCTCTACACTCCCACCAATGCAAACATGACCTCAGCACACCCTTTGGGGCAAAGACCTCAGAGAAGTCACACTGTATCAGCCCTGCAGACATCTGCACACAGCCACCTTCATGGTGAGACCCGCTCTACACCCTCATGATCCTACTCCATTAAGGACTTCATGCCGAGGAGCCTGAGAGGAGAGAGAGAGGGAGCCAACTTCCTTGAAACTCCCTCCACAATGGCCAGGTGAAACATGCCTCCAAAGCAGGCCTGGGGACTCTTTCCTTACCACCCTACACACCCTCCACCTGCCCATTTAGGATCTGGAAACTGCCACTTCTCTATATGATGCTAGACTGTCATTCATAGGAGGTGAGCAAATGCAGACATGTAAAGGAATCAAACACCAAGATCTAAGATTCTGAGGCCATGGTGGTGATGATGGTGGTGTTTCTTTTTGTTTTTTCTTTTTTTCAATTTACCTTCAATTTAGTTAACATATATTGTATAATTAGTTTCAGGGGTAGAACTCAGTGATTCAACAGTTGCATACAAGACCCAGTGCTCAATAAACCACATGCCCGCCTTAACACCCATCATCCAGTTATGCCATCTCTGCACCCCTCTCTCCTCCAGCAACCTTCAGTGTTTCCTAGAGTTAAGAGTCTTTTATGGTTTTCCTCCCTCTCTGTTTTCATCTCATTTTATCTTCCCTTCCCCTATGTTCATCTGTTTTGTTTCTTAAATTCCACATATAAGTGAAATGATATGGTATTTGTTTTTATCTAACTGACTTATTTCACTTAGCATAATACCCTCTAGTTCCATCCATGTTATCGCAAATGGCAAGACTTCATTCTTTTTAATGACTGTAGCTGTTTTAATTAAGGAATCATTTGCTAAGAGAAGCATCTTGTGGTAGAACTGGATTTTGGGTCTGACAACATGAGCTCAAGCCAGCCAGTTACTAGATGTGTGACTTCATACAAGTTTGTAATATGGAATGATTACTTTGACAATAAATGAGATTATCCCTGTCCTGAGCACTGACTAGGGGCTACACACACCCACCCCACCCCCTGCCGGTGCTTTACATGGTGCATAGCTCCAAAGCAAGGCAGGTATGGCCTCTGCCAGGCAGGCTGACCTCCCGGGGGATAGGCAGAGAGCTGTGGGTGCACTCCGAGGGCTGGATCCCCCTCCCCCAACGGGCCTCCATTTCCACACACGAGCGGTCTTCCTCAGGCAGCAAGCCAGCCATATTCCAAGGACATATGTCTAACACTGGCATCTGTGGCCTACACAGTCCGTTAAGGAATGGTCTTGCACTCCCCATGTTTATTATAAAACAGTGTTCAGGCTTTCATATCTGATGGAATGAACGAACAATTGTCTCTGGTATAGCTTATTTTCTTTGAGTCAATTTTATGCTTTTGTTCATTTTTAATGACTGTTCTGCCCAGGTCATAACTGAGGCCAGCAGGTACTGCATCAAGGATTAGGAGTTTCACAAGCAGATCTCACTAAATCCCCACAGAGTCTCCAGATGCATGCCACCATTCCTGTTTCCAAACAAGAGAGCTGCACTGCCATCCATCCATCCACAGAACCCAAAAGAGCTTTAATCCAAAATAATCTCAATGAAATTAAGCCTGCTGGACATTTATTTTCCTTCTCAATATCTACCAAGTGACCACATACAGATGCTGAGTAAAGACTTCAGCCAGCCTGTGTGTGCTGCATGAAGTATTCACCCAACACAGAGGTCTCCAAAAGTTGATGGCTCTGCCATGGGCCAACAGGTGCTGGGTGAGAAGTGCCTGGACAAACCAGCAGCCTTCTCTCAACCAACACTGTGCTCTGCATGCCTATACCACTTTCCTACTCTCCATTCCTCTCACTCCAAGGCTAGACCCTTGGTAGCACTCCTGCCCAACATGGCTCTGGTGAGCTGATTAGGGACTCAAGGTAGCTGTGCTTTCTTTCTGGCCCAAGGCAGAGAGAGGACACCTTTGCTGTTCTCCCAGTTATGAACATCTAAACCACGGATGGTGCAGGTCCTCCACCCCTCTAATTGCCGCTCATGACAAAGTGCACACAGATTTGCTTCTCCAAATCCAAAGCCAGTGTGTTGTTTTAAAGAAAACCTGGCCTCTCCCTACCTTATTTTTGGCTTTGCTTAAAAAAAAAAAAAAAAAAAAAAAAAGACTTTCAACTACAGATGAAAAGTGTTCAGGTAGCATTTGAAGATTTGCAGGACTTAGAAAGAAAAAGTCTCAGAAAATCATCTTCTATCCCTGGGGCCAGCTTTTCCTTGCCTTCCCTGAGAATCTTTGTATGTGTGTTTGTGTATTTTTTTTTTAATTTTCATTATGCCACTGAGCATAGACATTCCAGAAATAGACAACCAGAGACTATAAAAGTTAGCCAAAATCTTTTTGATTCTACTCCTTCTTGATTGTCATTTCTGCTCCTTCCATAATATTAGATAATTCTGTTTGACTTTTGATCAACTAAGCCAGTTGCTTCTTTTCTTAGAATTACGAGGGGGTCTCACGTGGGTCTTTGAAGAATTAAAATTTCTTTCTCAGGGGGAATTGCAGTCTATGTGTTTTATTACTGAACACATATTAGAATTGGCTGGAGTTTGTCACTTTGCTGCCTGGGGAAGCTAGAAGTCCTTCATGAACTTTGGAAGCTGTACCATTGCCCAGAGGCGCTCACACATACCCACCCTATGACCAGGCAACCCTGTGATCCTAAGCTGCAGCTGAAGTCTTGGGGACAACCCCCAGAAGGGAAAACAAGTCTTCCCCAATTCTCAGGGATGAATTCCAGGCCTTTCCTCCTCTATCACAAACATCTTAGGCAAGAAACGTATCAAAATGAGGGATGAGGCAAACCCAGCCTCGGCTTCTCACCCTGCAGCAGCAACACACTGCCTCGCATCTGTGCTGTGATTCCTAGTGTGCACAGCCCCTTCACGTGCATCCCCCCTGGAATCTCACTCAACCCACTGTATGGGTGAGGAAACTGAGTCATGAAACAGCACCAAATCCAGTGTCCTGTGGTACAGCACAGTCTTAAACCAGATAAGCCAGAACCACTGGAGATAAGGACAAAGTGTGTTTCTTCCTTTGTTTTAAACTTTTACTTATATATTCAACGAAGTGACACATGTTGGGTGCCCACTAAGTGCCAAGCTCTGGAAAGATATATCAGTTCATACCAGAAGCTTTGAGCTATTGTGACCAGTCTGGTGTTCTGCTAACAAACTGCGGAATTAGAAAAAAAGCCCATAAAAAGCCTCCTGCTTATTTAGCTGCCTCACTGTTTCACAAAAAGCCAGTTTCATTTAGCTCAAGCAAACAATACTGTAGAGTTACAAAGTTTTGTCTCATTGGGATTCCAGAAGCTCTTTCTGGGGAAGCATCACTATCCTAAAACAAACAGGAGGAAAGACAAACAAACAGGAACACGTTCTCAGTGACGGCCTGGCGTGGAACCTCCTTGCCCTGGAGATTCTCTTCCTCCACAACTGCCTCTTTCATACACCAAACTTAGAAGATGAGTTTACAGATGACATCCAGGTTTAACCCTCTGTTGGCTGCAGTACCTTATCTATTTCCCAGGTCCCAGATTTTTTAAAACATTCATGAAAACTAGCTACAGGCATGCCATCTTTGATATCAGACCTGAAGAAGCAGCCTTATGCTCTAGAGTCATTTAGCACACACTCAAGTGCCCACCCTTATTCCCAGTGGAATAAAAACCAGCCAGGAAGATGAGATGAGGAGTGAGGGTAATGCTATCAGATGTCTCAGAGGCCGAGGAGGGTGAGGACTGAGGCCAGGCCCTGCTCTGACAATCGGAGAGCCCCAGTGATTCTTTTGAGTGTAGTCTCTTATTTTGCAAAGCTCACCTATAAAACACATTACAGTGGCAGTGTTCCTTTGTTCTGCAAGTAACAGGTACCTCAAATGATGAAAAGAAGTAGAAGAAAGTAGAACAGAGAGCCCTCGGAAATCCATTCTTTCTTAATATCATCCAAGTAGGCCTTCACCTACTTTCTCTCCAGATTTCTCTTTCAGCACCAGTTGCTGAACCTGGCGAGAACTTTGTGGTCCAACCTGATTACCAGGCAGACTGTTGTCCATCTCTCTAGACTCGGCCCTCTGCTTCTATTTTGTTTATGAGGCTGGGACACAGCCTCACTGTGAACTCTGCGCCTTTGCCATTTATAACGAGTGAAGCTTCTTACACCGTAGTCCATCTTCCATCAGAAATCTGGGGGTTCCATGAAGAAACACACAGGTGCCCTCAGTGTTCTGATTAGAGGGCACCAGGCAACATTCAGGATCACAGCCGACATCCAAACCCGGAAATGCTATGTGGGGCCCCTACTGTGCACTCTGGTTGTTTCAAAAGTTCAGAGTGCCCTGCTTCCCTTCTGGGCATCAGGAAGCCCCCACAGACTTGCAGACACTCAGGCTGCCTTCCTCTGCATGGTACAGACCGATGCCACCAGTGAGCATGTGTTTGCAAGGCAATTTCTGTGTTGCCATCTCAGCCATATTCAACACACAGCCTGGCCTCTGGGGCTGCCTTCTCGGAGGCCCTGCCCATACCCCCTGCCTATACCCCCTGCCTGACAATTTAATACATACCACCTTAGGCTGCCTCCCAAACTCGAGTATAAATTCCTTCCCAGGCAGAGAAAAGTCTTTCAGTCCTCCAGAGTCTCCTGTCCCCCACAGCTTGCAGAGCTATGATGTCACATCTCAGTGCAGCTCCTAGACCAGGTTGGCCCGTTGCATAAACGCCAAGGCCCGGAGAAGTGAAATGTGGGTGTCGGGTTCCCTGAGGTTGCAGGAAGCCGGTCTGGCTGCCCGTGGCCCGCAGGCCAGGTTTCCTAGGAAATGAAGCCTCATCTGTCATCAGGATTTACCAGCCCCGATGGGGTCCGGTGGCTCCGGTGACGCAAGACCAGTCGCAAGATCTGCGACCCAGCCTCTCCACCTCTACAACTCCGCCTGCCCGTGTCTGCTCCTTGCCCTGCTCCTCTCCCATCCGCCTGCCTCCTACCTCAAAGCTTCCGCTTATCGTCCTCTCTCTGACCCTGCCCGCTTCCCCGCCACCTACTACCTCCCCAACTAGCTCACACGGACTTCCCCGAGGGAAGACACGGGGTGATTGGCCACCATCCAGTATAATCATCTCCTATTGGACAGAGCTCCATTTCAGGCCTCCTCATAGGCCTGAAGGTCGGCCTATAGCAGCTACCTCCTCAGTCAGGTGTCCATCTCTGCTCCAATCAGCTGTGAGCAGAGTAGCAAGGCTTCTTGGGAAGGAAAGCTTGTCCTGGAAAAACCCCCTAAAGGAGGCAGCCGGCATGGCAGGCTTTGATGTCCGAAGTCTCCTGAGGACGCAGAGCAGCCTGCATGAAACGCGCAGAAGCCAGGAGAGCTCTTCTTCGGGTGTCCCACCTTTAGTAGCCATTGAATGTTGCACTGAATTTACGAAGTAGCGAGAGTCCCGTGCACTGTAGATAGATAGCGTCCCCTGGCCGCCCTTTCTTTATGCTGATAGGCTCTTCTGAACTGGGTGCATTCTGTTCGCGCAGTGAAAATGCCTGCCTGCCTTCCCTCCTTCTTTCCTACCATCCTTCCTTCACCAAGAATACATTGAGGACTTGCCATATGTCATTGTGCTGGGGCCTGAGAATACAGAAGTCAAGAAAACACAGCTCCTGTCTTCAGAGACCTCATAACCGTGAAGAGCTTACGGTACAACACGGTGGTTTGTGACATGTTCGTGTTCTACATCATCCTCCCTTCTGGTGAGGATTTGGGAGGAAGTGTTTTAAAAGGTGCCACAATCACACTTTTAAACTCAGTACACAGGAACCGAACCGCTTTTAGTCACGACCCTTCTGTGGCACCATAAACATCACATTTAAAGGGAAGCCTATCCTCGGAGGTGAAGCGCCCAGGGACAGCTGGGTTCCCCACAAAGGTCCAGTTCCCTGGGTGGGCCGAGCAAAGAAGCACTTCCGGCTGCACTCAGCAAGTGCGACTCACCAAACACGCGAGCAGCCAAACCTGCACCTCAGCCCCAGAGCACTCTCAGGTGTGAGTGTGGAAACAGGCACATCCTCGTGCCAGCCTAAGTGCCCACCTCCCACCTCCTCTCCCTGGACCCTGCGCTAGCACGGGGGCACACCAAGCCTGTGCTCATCAGCAGCTCAGCAGGTCACACTATCCACATTTTGCTAATAGAATGCCCAGCAATCCAGGAAGGCTCGCAGGCAGCCACATCATGCATTATTTTTGGCCTGAAGAATTCCAGTGAGAAATTAGACAATTAGCCGATGTTCATGAGATCGAAGACAAATGCCATGGTGTTCTCTCTGTGTGTGCAGCTCTGTCTCTCTGGTGCTTGGATTTGCTCAAGCGGTCCTGTCCAAATCACAGTATTCCTTCCTGGCTCTCAAAGATGTTCTCTCAATTGTTCACACGTTTCTTCAAAAGGACATCGCGGGAACCCAAGTAAAAACACGGTTCTCTCATTTCAGAGGGTTTGTAGTTAGTTTCATTGATTTTACTAACCCCAAACCCATAACAAGGGCTTCTTTGAATGTGTAACAAGATCGCAGCTTTAAACAACCAGTTCTTACCAAGTTTTAGTTTCTAATAAAACTGTTTCCAAAATGTAGGCTTCTATGTTTTGCTACCAATAAAGCAGCAAACAGTTTTAAATATATAAATTCAAATGTGTTAACCCACTGATAAAAGTTCAGAGCCGTGACTTTTTAGCCCAGCCCTTACCTCTCCTAAGATAACATCCTACTGATAATTCACACTGGTTGGAGCTCCTTTGGTGACAGGATGAGGCAGAGTGGGCAGTTAAGATTATTGCCCTTTGACAAGTGTCACTCATTCTCAGGCACACTGGCTCCAAAGGCAGCAGTTTGTCCTGTTTCCCACGCTGTCTTGCTTAAGACCATTTTTCAACCTCCAGCATCTTGTAGATTCAATCTTTAAGCTAAGAGACTAGAAGTCACTTAGGACCGTGACCCACAAACATGACTTTCCTACTTCCTTGCAATACAATGAGCTTAAACATGAAGCCTCCCTTTACACTGGCCTCTAAATCCTCTTGGAAGGTGGCCAGGACAGCCCTGACATCTCTACTTTGTCTCACAGCACAGAGAGTTATGGCCAGGTTCCGGGCATGGGTGAAATAAAAGTTCCATCTCACACAACCTAGTGACAAACCAAGTCCATGTGTGTTTATTAGGCAGCTCCTGCAGGGTTCCTGGCATGGTGCCACATTCCATCCACTGCTAGAAGATGTTTCTTCTAGTTATGCTGCTATTTGCCCAGCCTCACCCACATACACATCTCAGCCCAGCTGTTTCCCAAGCAAGGTTGCTCCTGGCTCTCCTACTGGCCACATGCACAAACCCAGCTTTCTCGAAAGAATTCCAGTGCCTGCTCCTGCCCTCTCTCCCTGGGCAAATATGCCCTGTAACCAGCTACATACCTGCTGCTGTGCTACCCAACATGACACCTACTTGTCACCTAAACTGCCCATGCCCCACCTCGAAAACTAGAAATTAAAGGGATCCACATATTTCTAAAATCAATGCCTCTATCAAAAAGTGCGTGTGTGCATGTGTGTGTGAGAGAGAGAGATGGATGTGAGGGTTAAATATCATTGCCTACTCAGGATTGATGGATTTCTCCTTACCTAGTAAAACAGCACAATGCAAAGATTACCTTGAAATACATAATGCTTAGGTCTCTCCCACAGCTTTATCCCTGGACCTTCCCATTGTCATTGCAGCTCCTTGGCGTCCAAGTTTAGATCAATGAAACCCCAGTGGGGGCACTCAGACCCACTGAGTTTGTCCTCTGTACTACAAAGCTGAGTACAAATTTGAGTAAAGTGAGCAAGAATTAAATTAAACTGCGAATTCCTAGAGCAGGTTTCAACCTCAGCAGAGCATGTTGGGAATTGATAACCAGTGGCTGAAGCAGAAGCCCCAGACTAATACTGAAAGAAATTACCTCTGAAACCTTTGGCTGAGATGAGACCTGACCTTGTGATTATGAACAGTGCCGTTATCTATTACCAGGATACAATGCTGCAGTATTTGCATCAACATAAAGCCAAGCTCTGAGAATAGTACTCAAAAACAAACAAACAAACAAAAACACTTCTGCAATTTCTGGGGTTGGACTCCTTATGTCAGTCTCTGAAAATCTTGTTTCCTCTCGTCCCTAAAGCTATTGAATCCAGTCCCCTCCTCCTTACCTACCACTCCAAACCTGCCCAAAACACAACTGAAAACCCATCTCTTTTACAGGCTGGCTCTGACAAGTACAGATCTGTAATGATTCACATATTCTTTTAGAAAAACTTCAATTAGCCCAGCAGCTGTGGATTGGCTCACAGCTCTCAGGTGCAAGACACATCACCTAGATTTCCCTCCATGGCACTAAACTGGCACTGAGTGCCTGCTGTCCAGGGCTGGGAAGCCATCCTGTATCAGGCATTATGGACAGGTTGTACAAATGGCCCACATGGTTCACAAAATGTGTGAAGGGCCTTCTGGTCTACACAGTCCATTGGAAGGTGTGAGACTGTGTGAGCATGAGGTTCACTCCTCCACATCCAGCAAAACCACCAAGACCTTCACTATGTCTCCCATGTCTCAGCACTGTGACTTTGTCCCCAAGCATGCCCATGTTCTCCTGTGTTAGTTTCCTCATCCTGCTCTAGCAAAAGACCTCAAACTTGATATATTAAACAACACAAATTTACTATCTTACAACGATGTTGATTAGAAGTTTGATGTGAGTCTCACTGGGCTACAATCAAGTTTTCAGCAGGATTGCCTCCCTTCAGTAGGTTCTAGGGAAGAATCCATTTCCATGCCTTCTCTGCCTTCTAGAGATGGCCCACATGACCAGCAACATGGGGCTGAATCTTTCCTATGCTATAATTTCTGGTTGTCCCTCTTCCACCTCCAATGACCCTTGTGATGCTATCCGGCCCACTGAGATAATCCAGGATAATCACCCTATCTTAAAGTCATCTGCTTAGTGACCTTAATTCCATCTGCAATCTTATTCCCCCTTGTCATGAAAGCTACCATAGTCACAGGTTCCAGAGATTAAGACATGAATATCTTAGGAGGCCATTATTCTGCCTGCCACACACTCCTGCAGAGAACCTGCCACTTCCCTGTGTAATGTTCAGACACTCAGGTCCCCACATTTGCAAACCCAGCCACCTTCTCCAGGTCATGGTGTCTCTCCCCCTAATCAAGACCTCTGCCAGCTTCTCCTGACTAAACCCCAAACCTTCACCCCTTTGTTCCCTTTGGGAACAACCCAGCTCTTTGCCTCCCACAGCCAAGGCTGTGGAAATTTAAAAAAAAATGTTAAAGTACTTCTACAAGGCAAGACACAAATCTTTTCTGGACCTATCCAGAGGGGACAGATACCTGCCTCTTTCAGAGAAGGAGAAAGGTCAGCCAATTTCTTGGTTGTCTTTCCTGCAATCGCCTTCTTGTGTCTGAACTCCTTCAGTATGTCTCTTCCTCCCATTATGCTTGTTTGGGTCTGGAACCACATCCTATAGCCCTGGAACCATCCACCAGGGCTCACACAGTGCTCTGTGCATATGTTCAAATATTCCATTGATTTCACACCAAGACATGCAACAGTGGAGGCTTTATCTGGGCAAGTCTCCAAAAGTCATAGAAAATATAAAAGAATGTAGAGCTTTGCCACCAGTTCCAATAGCCAACAAAATCCTATCACTGGAAAGCTTAAAACTGTTGCTTGGGTTCTATTTGGACACAGTGTTAGAACATTAAAAAAACAAAAAACTATACAGCCATCAAAGAGAGTAAAGGACAATTTAGGAAACATGAAAAACTTGTAGACTACCACTCCAAAAGTTTGGTCTTGAAGGAAATGACATCATTCATTCATTTATTCAAGAAACATTTATTGAGCTCTTATTATGTGCCAGGCCCAGTTTTAAGCTCTGAGTTTAAGGTCACAAGAGACCTCATGCCCTCTCCCCCACCCCCCACAGTTTAATCAGAGGGGAATTACTAAGATCAAAGTGAGTGTTGTGGAAAATAAGGGCTTTGACCTCAGACAGGAACTTAGATACCTGGGCAAGTTAGTGGACCTTACAGATCACCAACCTGCTGGGCAGAAAGAGGGAAATGGCTTTCTCAAAATTCCATACTTTGTTTGAATCCTCACTTGTGATGACAGCTACCCAGGGGAATCCCAACACCCTCTCCTGCTGCCACACCTCCAACATATACCTACCCCCGCCATAAGCCTGGTCTCTAGTCTTGGGTGTCTTGGGGCTCTTTCTGAGAAACATTGCCTAGGAGAGAAGTTGCTAATCCTGTGATGCCCTCACTATTTCTTGCTGTCCTTACTTCAGGAACCATTTAATCTCCCTCACTATAAATGAACGGGAAAGGCATTGGAATGGGGCATTTCTTCTTTCGAGAAAGGCATTGGAATGGGGGTCCTGCCACTTTCCCCCCTGCCCCCTTCCCAAGAGGACATGCTTGGTGAGACAGAAGCTCCAGATGAGGTCTGTGAATTTTATCAATGGGACCACTGAATGGTTTTTGGGAGAGAGATCTGTGGAAAAGCACATAGAAGGAGGAGAGCCTGGAACTGTGGCCCAGTTTTGGATGCAACTGCACTAATCCAGACAGAAACTAATGAGGGGGTCATAAAATACCTGAATGGGCTGATGGTTTGCACATGAATGTGTGTTGATGTACAGAGATAGCCAGAGAGATGTTCACTAAAATGTTGACAGTGGCTACTTCTGCTGGCAGTGCCCAGAGTGAGGTTTTTGCTCTCTTCTTCATACTTTACACTTTTCTGGGTTGCTTAGAATTTTCTCCATGAGGACATATTATCTTTATAATCAAGAACAAAAAAAGCTTTGTTGCTGTTATTTAGTAAAAACTGGCAATGACCCTGAGAGACTGACTATATAAATGGGTGATGGCCAGACCACATAAATAAAAATAGAGCTCTGACCCACAACCTGCAGCAACACGCCCGGGAAACCAGCTCCTCATGGACAGTAAGCAACCCAGGAAGCCAACCTACTGTAAGTCAGATGCATCTCTAGTAACAATCCCGGAAGCTAAACAATGAGTTCCATAACAGTTGGCCCCAAATGGCCAGGACTTGATTAATAACTGAGAGCTTCCCTAATATTTGTTTCTTCTTCTACCTTAGCGCCAACTAGAGAAAGCCAAATATGCACCCTAATTAATCACATAGGATGTCCTGCTGCAAGCTGGCTGCCTACAGCAACACTAGACCTATAGCCTCCATTAGCACCTGCCTGAAGCCCTTCCTTCTCTCCACCATGAAGCTTTCCCAGTCTCCTGCCTGCCTTTGGGTCTCTGCCAAAATGCAAGTGCCGTGGCTGAGTACCTTGCTGTAGCAAACTCTAAATACCTTCTAGTCTTGTTTTCTCATTGATTGTGCTTCAGCTAATTCCTCAACCTGAACAGTTCTGTTATAACGGGGATAGCAAAGAGGGACTATGAGGAAAATCTATTAGAAAGAAGTCGTGGGACTTAGGATCTACTGGCAATAGGGGTGAAAGAGAGAGGCAAGGATGCCTCTAGCTTCTGGCTTGGGGTTCTGATCAGATGCTGGTGCCATCTCTGGGGTCCTATAAAGAGAAGGAATACATGGGAGAGGTACATGTCTGAGTCTTTAGGAGACAGGAAGCTCACATGGTGGCAGGGGGACAAAGGAGGCTTAGAATACTCTGGAGGTATGAGATAGGCTATGGGAAACCAGCCAGGGATGGAAAGGCACCCTGAGCTGGGAACAGCTGGAGCTATCATCACACTGAGCCAAAAGGTGCAAAGAGAGGAAATTAGATAGAATTACTGAATAAGAGTATGATGGTAAGGGTAGGAACTCAGTCCATTTCACCTCAGCCTGGGGCCTAGAGGAAGATTCCATTTTCCACATGCCCTTTGATCTCCTGTCAGTGCCTCCCGTGAGCCAAACCCACCAGGAAGCCAGAAGACATGAGAAACCTGATGCATCTATAGGAGCCATTCTCCTGGTATATAGAGCATCAAAGGGTTGCAGGGAACCTCTCTGGGGGCATGTGGGAAATTGTTAGCCCAGACAGCATGAGGATGATGAGTTTCATCTTGAAAATGTTCATTTTGAGTATCCTATGGGAAATCCAGGTGGAGCTATCTTGCAAGCAAGTCCACATGACAGTGTAGAAATTAAAAGAAAAATTTGAGTTGCAGAGCTAGTTGTGAAAGTCATATAAATACAAGGAGAATTTCAGAACAGGTGACCTCTCCCTAAGAGAGAGTGAGGAATGAGAAGAGAAGCAGACTGAGGACAAACTCTGGGTCTCCTACACTCAAGTGGGAAGACAGGAAAACTTACCAAGAGGAAGAACCGATCAGAGACCTAGGGGAACAAACAAGAATGTCTATCAGATTTTCAGTCGTACTTTTCAGCAGTGAGGTCTACCAGTAGATTAGACAAAGATCTAAATCAAAGGTATAGAATCACCCCAAACATAAATAACACTTGAAGTACATGACCTTTGGGGGCTCCAGGGTAAGGGCAATGAGGGGTTACTGGCAACCACAGGGTCTGCACATTCTTGAACATACTTTTTAAAGTAATCCCAGCAAGGATTCTTTACAAGCCAACCTAGAATAATTGACTTGTGGGAGATAGCAGGGTGACAGAATGTGACTATCAGCTATCAACACAGGTGGTGTTACCGGTGCTTTGAAGCTGGGACCACCACTCATTCCTTCAGCAATAGATTCCACTTCCTGGTAATTATTGTTATGGAGGAGGAGGAGGAAAAGGCGTGGAAAGAGAAGAAGAAGAGGAAGAAGAAGAAGAAGATGATGACAGAGAAGGAGGAGAGGAAGAAGAAGAAGGAGGGGAGGAGGAAGAAGGAGGGGGAAAGGAAGAAGAAGAGAGGAGGAGGAGAAGAAAGAGGAGCAGGAGAGGAAGAAGAAGAAAGAAGAAGAGGAAGAAGAAGAAGAGAAACAAACAAAAAAAAAACTTTTAAAAAACCCTTTTAAAAAATCTTAAAAGGGGCACCTGGGTGGCTCAGTGGGTTAAGCCTCTGCCTTTGGCTCATGATCTCATGATCTCAGGGTCCTGGGATGGAGTCCCGCATCAGGCTTTCTGCTCAGCAGGGAGCCTGCTTCCCCCGCCCCATCTCTCTGCCTGCCTCTCTGCCTACTTGTGATCTTCTCTCTGTGTGTCAAATAAATAAATTAAGTAAAATAAAATAAAATAATCTTAAAGGACAAGAAATTAAAAATAAATAGACAAAGGTATATTTTCCAAATTAAAAGGCTTATTACCTTCTTTCAGATCACTTTTTCTGTTTGCAAGTATTTATTTTCCCAAGAGCTGCCTTCCCCACCATGCTGTGCACAGTACCAGCGTAAAATGTGATCTGTATCTAGTTTCTCCTGCCAGGCATAAATTAGGTTATGGTTGGTGTGCAGAGAGCCAGCACACTCTGGAACAAGCTAGTTAAATGGCCACAGCTTCCAAACTAAGATGGAAAATTGTTTGCACTCATAGGTCAGCAATCTCCCAAACCTTTTTCAATTAGTTGTGCTCTGTTCCAAACCTTTATTAATTTTTTTCCCAATTACAGAGTCCTCAAGTTAGCCCCTTCCATAGGCAATCCTTTTTTTTCTGACTTGGGACAACAAATCGGCTGCTCCTTGGCATTAATTCCACTTCCAACATGCTAGAAGGAATGGGCAGGGCTGAGACTGGATGTACTCTAAACAGCTCTGCCGGTGGAAGTATCATGCCAGTCACATGTATTCTCTTATATTCTCTAGTATGCAAATTTAAAAGTTAAAAAAGTTTTTAAAAAGTAAAAAAAAAGTGAAGTTAACATAAGGAAATATTTGATTTAACCCAATATGTACAGAATATTGTCATTCGAACATGTAGTCAATGTGAAAATCATTGATGAGATGTTTTCCATACTTTTCACATTCTAACTTCAAAATCCCATTGAGTTCACACTTACACCATTCACTTACACACTTGCTCATTTCAAGTGCCCAATGGCTACCCATGGCTGGTGGCTGCCACAGTAGCCAGCACAAATCTATGAGGTCACAAGAGACCAAGAAGCTTCCTATGCCCTCCTCTGGTGACCAACACAGGATTCTCTCCAGCAACAGTCACTCATTTTTTTCCAGATAAAACAAGCCCATCAGCCCAGCCAGGCTAATGAGGATCTCTTTGTTTTGTGTGGATCAAGAAGTTATCAAAGAGTGCTGGGCTTGGAAGAGGGTTAGCAGCATGTAATCCACATGCCTTCCTGTGTTTTCAACATTATCAGCATTATCCAAGTCAATGGAGGGTCCATTTGAAACAAACACACAAAATTTTGCCTGGTCCACCTGAGACTTAATTTGAAGAATATTTCTTGGGGCTCAAGGAAAAAGATACAAATAGGAATATAGTGGACCCTTGAGCAACACAGGAATTAGGGGCATTGATCCCTCCCTAGTCAAACATTTGACTCTCCAAAAATGTAACTACTAATAGCCTAATGTTGACTGGAAGCCTTACCAAACACAGAAAGTCAATTAATATATTTTATTATGGCATATGTGGTATATACTGTGTTAGTACAATAAAGTAAGCTAGAGAAAAAAAACGTTATTAAGAAAATCATAAGGAAAAGAAACTACATTTATAGTCTTATACTGTAAAAAAAATTTTTTTTTTGAGTGAGGCTTGGATGCTATGTATTACCCCCTTAGGACCGCCTTTGCCATATCCCATAGGTTTTGGACCGATGTGTCTTCATTCTCATTGGTTTCCATGAACTGTTTAAGTTCTTCTTTGATTTCCTGGTGGATCCAAACATTCTTAAGCAGGGTGGTCTTTAGCTTCCAATTGTTTGAATTCCTTCCAAACTTTTTCTTGTAGTTGAGCTCCAGTTTCAAAGCACTGTAATCTGAGAATATGCAGGGAATAATCACAGTCTTTTGGTATCAGTTGAACCTTGATTTGTGACCCAGTATATGGCCTATTCTGGAGAAAGTTCCATGTGCGCTTGAGAAGAATGAGTATTCTGTTGTTTTAGGGTGGAATGTTCTGTATATATCTATGAGGTCCATCTGGTCCAATGTGTCATTCAAAGCTCTTGTTTCTTTATTGATTTTCTGCTTGGATGATCTGTCTATTACTGAGAGTGGCATGTTAAGATCCCCTATTATTAATGTATTCATATCAATATGGCTCTTTATTTTGATTAACAGTTGGCTTATGTAGTAAACAACAAGTGTTGAAGAGGATGTGGAGAAAGGGGAACCCTCTTACACTATTGGTGAGAATGCAAGTTGGTGCAGCCACTTTGGAAAACAGTGTGGAGATTCCTTAAGAAATTAAAAGTAGAGCTTCCTATGACCCTGCAATTGCACTACTGGGTAAATACCCCAAAGATATAGACATAGTGAAAAGAAGGGCCATCTGTACCCCAATGTTCATAGCAGCAATGAACACAGTCGCCAAACTGTGGAAAGAACCAAGATGCCCTTCCACGGACGAATGGATAAGGAAGATGTGGTCCATATACACTATGGAGTATTATGCCTCCATCAGAAAGGATGAATACCCAACTTTTGTATCAACATGGACAGGACTGGAGGAGATTATGCTGAGTGAAACAAGTCAAGCAGAGAGAGTCAATTATCATATGGTTTCACTTATTTGTGGAGCATAAGGAATAACACGAAGGACATTGGGTGAAGGAGAGAAGTGATTTGGGGGACATCGGAGGGGGAGACGAACCATGAGAGACTGTGGACTCTGAGAAACAAACTGAGGATTTGGAGGGGAGGGGGGTGGGGGGTTGGGTGAGCCTGGTGGTGGGTACTAAGGAGGGCACGTATTGCATGGAGCACTGGGTGTGGTGCATAAACAATGAATCTTGTAACACTGAAAAAATAAAACAAAATTTTTTAAAAACGTGTTAAATAGACACACTTGATTCAAAACTCTGTCGTTTACAGATCAACTGTATTAGATTTAAGGTTAGGAATGCCAACATCTGTGAATTTATGATATAAGTCAAAAGTTTGCAAACTGAATAAAACATGACTTTTCAAGGACACGCCATTTACAAATGTTGAGTTTCACAGGCAAGGCAATGTCCAGAGAAAAGCACAGATTTCTATTTTTCCTTTTTAAAAAAGAGCAGATGTAATTACTTCAGTGTATGTACTTGTGTTGAGAATTCAATCAAGTGACTTTAAAGAAATCAAATAAATCTTTGTGAGAGAACTGAAAGGCAAGAATGATTTAGTGAAGGCTGACCAAAGTACACAACAGTGTCAGTGGGCCTCAAGGGAGGAGCACAGAAGCAGGAGAAAATGTAATTTTAAAAGGACTAGATCCCAACTGCATGAAACCCAAACAGCATTGCAGCCCACAGACCACAGGGGCAGGGAGCACGAGGCCATTTGTAATCTATGGGCTATTAATAAGTCAGCTCCAAGAGATACAGAAGCTCCAACAGGGCATCATAGTTATTACCCCCCAGGTTGCCTGTCACCATAGCCCACACCAGCTGTCTGTGTGAGCAGAGAATCGGAAAGCTCACAGTCTCACTCGAAGAGCACCATGTAAACACTGAACTAATACAGCACTACAAAGGCCTGGAAGCCCCTGGCCTGAACCCATCTTCCCAGCCAGGCCTCCTGGAGAGCTCATCAGATGCAGAGGCTGGGGTGAAGTTGGACAGGCTGAGCTGAGAGTTTTCTGCCTTTCTGCTGGAGGCATCTTCCATAAGAAGCACATCTCAGTCACAGATCCTTCCAACCTCAAGCCAAGCTCATTCACCACTGGCTCAAAATGGAGACTTGAAGACCCTGGGACCAGAATGGCCTTGATACCCCAGAAAGGGCCACCAGAGTGCTACAGAGGTTCATTGTGCAGTAATTTGTCCCTTTCTGTACAGAAACAGTCCCATCCCAGAGCATTGAATTTGGGGGACAAAGAACTAGCCAGAGCCTTTGCTGGTGCTCAGATCTTGTTCCAGAGCCCACTCGGACTCATGCTCATGAGGCTATGAAAGGGTAGGAGGGAATCAACAGACCTTTCCAGGCTTCTTTCCCTTCCAGGACTGGAGACTCAATTCGAGATCAGTTGTGGTCAGACAAGGCTATCACTAGGGAAATTTTCCTCCTTTTAGCAAAGTGACACCAGAAACAAACTAACCAATGAGCAAAGAACTGCAGAGAAAGCGCCCTCTTGATTTTCCCTCTGCTTCACTTTATAAATGCACTTTATTTTCTAAGAAAAACCTGCCACCTGCCCTGGGAGAAGGACAATGCAAATATTTCCATTGCCTGTCGAACACCCACAAAGTATTGAAGGTTAAAGTGGGGTACTACCTCAAGATATGAATGAATGATAGGCACAAATCCAGCTGACTTCTGGTCATTCTAACCCCAACTGTGACTTCCTCATCCAGCAGGCCTACCCAGAGGCAAATGGAAAGGGACCTTCTCTCAGCATCAGGCTCTGACATCGAGTGGGAACCCCAAGGAAAGAACAAGCAAATGTTTCCTAAAGAACTTTTTAATTCCGTCCCTGACATTCCAATGCCAACCTAGGAAGAGAATGTTGAGCAATAGAAGTAAAAGTCCAATATCTCAAAAGGGAAAATGTGATGCACCCAAGTAATTTGTTGGAAAGTTGATCTCAAAAGAAAAGCTTGGTGTTATCCTGTCCACTATAACAACCCAAGGTGACAACTTGTGCGCAACTTGCAAAAGAACATCATTAAGGGGGGTACCTCCAGTCCAGTGACCATGAAATGCTAAAGTCAGTTGAAGCTCAGAGGCATTCATCACACCCACTGGTTATTAGAACATCTGACTTGCCCGATGTTCTAGCCTGGCTCTGGGCACCACTACTGGTGCTCCAGCCCATAAAGATGAACAGCAATAGGTGTCCAGGGAGAGCCTTCTCCAGGTCGGTGATGCAGGGTTCACCTGCCCGGTGCCCTCGTCCCTCTCCATCTCCTCATGAGGGTGGTAGCCCTGGGCAGATGATGTCCCAACACGCTCTATCTCCCAGCTACGCATGTGGTTCTCAGGCAGGTGGGGGGTCATCACCTTCTCAAGAGATCAGAGTTCTGGATTTTTACCCTCTAAAGCAAATTCTTTTTTAGGTGAAATTCACATTACATTAAAATGAATCATTTTATAGTGCATTTCAATAGCATTCAGTATATTGACAACATCGGAAACCCCTGTTCTCAAACATTCTTATCACTCTAAAAAGACCCCATGCCCATTAGGTTGTCACCTCTATGCCAAAACAACTTTTAAAAGAACATCCTTTTTTTTTATTATTTCTTTTCAGTGTAACAGAATTCATAGTTTTTGCACCACACCCAGTGCTCCATGCAATGCGTGCCCTCCATAATACCCACCACCTGGCTCCCCCAACCTCCCACCCCCCGCCCCTTCAAAACCCTCATGTTGTTTTTCAGAGTCCATAGTCTCTCATGGTTCATCTCCCCCTCCAATTTCCCTCAACTCCCTTCTCCTCTCCATCTCCCCCTGTCTTCCGTGTTATTTGTTATGCTCTGCAAATAAGTGAAACCATATGATAATTGACTCTCTCTGCTTGACTTTTTTCACTCAGATTAAGAGAACATCTTATTTAATTCCAAAAAGTATCTTCCCTCCCCCACCTCCTACTCTGACCTCAGACCAGTTTTCAGCCACAAAAGAACTTGGAGTTCCCCTGGTAGAGATTTATGTTTTATTTCCTATTGTCCCCAGGGCCTAGTACAGTGGTTGGCATGCATATGGTGGACATGCAGCTGAAGTAGGGAGACCAAAATGGCCGAGATAGAGCACTAAGCCTGCACTGGGACGTCAGGAAAGTATATTTCAGCTCATCTGCTTTAAAGCAAGCTCTGAACTGCATTCTGCTTCCTCACATAGACTCTACATGAAGTTCACCCATGGCCTTGCTGCCTAGGAAGCCAGTGAGAAGCAGGAGGAGAGAAGGCTCCTTCCTTTATGGAATCCTGAGCCCCAAGTGCATCCCTAATGATGCATACCATCACTGAGGTCCTTGACACCATTCCACCTCCCCTCAAAAGCCCAGCCATACATGGCCCATGGGACACTGTGGTGGGCAGTACCATCACGGCAGAGATAGCAAGCATTTTTCAGGGAAGGGCACTTGACCGTAGCATGTTTTTCCCCTAAGAATTCCATCCAGTTCCAACAGCAACAGATGCTGCTCTGGAGATGAGCTCTTTGCCCTCAGCCTCCACCAGCGAGGTTGCATTGGGCCTCATTTAGAGCGATGTCCCTTTGTCTTCTGCCCCTAGCTCTGGGTTTCCACCAAACAAGTCACCTCAAGGACTGTCAATTAATGCAGACTTTAAGTACCCCTTCCTTCCTGTGGCCTCACACTGTGCTCTCTGGGAAGGGTCAGGGACTTGCATGGATCCTTTGGAATGGAGTCTGATCTGGATATTACACCAGGATACTGGCATCACCTCCCCAATTGCCAAATCAAACTGGGTGCAGAGGCCCGGGGGCTCCCTGCCATCCTGAGAGGGGTCACCACACTCATGGGTGATGATAAGAGAGATGGGTTGGGCAAAAGTGGAAAAGCACCACCAAGAGCCTGCAGGTAGTTCCCAGCCTTGGGCTGTTCCCATTTCTGGTTCTGTGATTCTATTTTAGAATCTTTACTTTTATCCTCCTCTCTGAGTCTAGCAACAGAGTCTAAGCTAACCTCCCATTTGTGTCGGAGACTCTGCCTCTATTTGGATAATATGTCACTCCCATCTTTACTCCTGGCTGGGTGACTGAGTCACGTCTCTTTATACGAAGGAGGCACAGGTGCGTGCGTGTGCTCGGGGAACAATAGGGGTGCTGAGAGTCATGTTGGCAGCAGCATGGGGCTCTGCTGGAGGCAAGGGGAGAGCAAGGCCCTGGCCCTGAGCAGGTTGTGAGGACAGCAAAGTGTGGGCCTGACTCTCCAATTCCATGTGTATTCCACAAACCTGCAAACCATATATATTTCAAAAACCTATTTTCAGAACCTGGCTGTCATGGTCATCCAGAGCTTCAGTGAGCTGAAAGAATTCCGGGAGAAGCAAATTTAAGCAATTTTATGTAACTGTATTATTACCTATAATGATAAAATTTATATATATAAAAGGATGTCTCAGAACCATTGCTATGCTACTCTGTTCTAGAACTCTCCAAGAGGGAGGCAGAGGAGGCAATGTTTCCTAAACCCATTATTTTATCATTTCCCTTCCCCTTCACCCTCTCTCCCCACCAGCTCTCAGGCACAATAGGATTGTGTTGCCCTCACTGCTGGGATGCAGGATTTGATCCATTAGGGTGTTAAGTAAGCTCATCCCAGCTCATGAGAGCTGATTGTTCAATATTCAGGAATTTTGAGAATTAGTCAATAGTTGATGGTTTGAAATCAGCCATGGTGAGTTTTTAATACCACAGAGACTGGCAAATGCACACCAGTAGACTTAGCCTAAGTTATAGAATCTCCTGAACTTGGAGGGGGCTTGGAGGCTGAGGATGGGAGGAGTCCCATCCTTGCACTTGGCCCCCTTCTCAGAGCCTTTGGAGGACTCAGCCCATTCTCGTTTGCACAGACTAAAAGGGAGAGACACGTGCAGGCAGCCACATCCCACGCAATGCCGCCCCAGTGGGAACACTTCAAAACCATGCCCCCACTCTCAGCCCTAATGCAAGCAAACCCACCACATGCTGTTCACAAAGGTTCCCCATCCAGGGAAAGAGTTTTCAGAAGAAAAATTATATCCTTGGAACATGGCAACACAGATAACCAGAAACTCACATCCAGCCTAAGGATTCAGGCCCCTGCTTATCAGCATCTCAGAGCCTTGGGTGCACAACACACAGGGATTGATACAAATGAGAAAAACACTTAAAACACAAGAGACAGCTACAAGGGAAGCCGGTGAGGCTGAATGCCCTCTCAGGCAGCTGGCGGCCTGCCATCAGTCAAGTCCCATTTTGAAGACAACCCAAAGTGCTGACACACCCTTACGGAAAACCAAGTTATCCAAGAAATGAAGGTGTAGGTAATGGACCTGAGTGCCTGATGCAGGAGCAGGGAGGCGTTTTCTTCCCTAGCACCTGAGGGAGCTGCAAGCCTCATGGAACCGAGTCATACATGTAAGTCAATGGTGAGACAAGGCTCTCACCTCAGCTGAAACTTTGCCAAAGCCTGTGAGAACTTATGGCTAAAATCGTATGTTTTTTACTTTCCAGAGTAAATCAAGTGCAAGTTACTTAGTTGAACAAAACACACCAAGCTTCCTTTTTAAAAAAAATTTCTTATTTATCCCTAGGGGGAAAAAAAGTGTGGATAGTAATATTGTTTAGGGTGGAAGGTGCTGGGGTAAGGAATCTAGCAACCGTCTAAGGACACCAAGATGGCAGGGAAGCTAGGTCAGTGGCTCAAGATAAGGGACTAAGTGGTTATGTGACGACTTGGATCTTGGGGCCCCAAATCCAGTGCATTCCCCCCACAGAACCCCAGCTAAGGGGTTTATCTGAGTGCTAAAACAATGACTGAAGGGAACCTGCTTCTCTTCAAAAGACTCTGAAATACCAACTGCACTTTTCTCCAGAACAGCACAGATTTTATGAGGTGCAAAATGTAGGCCTTTTGCATTCTGATTGAGTTTCACTAAGAATTCAAACCACATCTTAGTAAAAGTAATTCTCTTTTATTGATGCAGGAATTAGTGTAATCACTGAAATACATTCAGAGGACAAGCCTTCGTAGGAAGAAAAGTCGGCATTAATCGGTTCAAAACACGTAAATTTCAAGTGCAAAGTTAAACAACATGATGCCTATAGTTTGTGCATTAAATGTGAAGTCAAGGGGGGCATGATTCAAGGAAATAACACCTTTCTTGTAAAATGAAACATACCTTGTTAGAGTGGGTAAACACCCTCAGTGCCTGTTCTCTGCGCCCTCTCCTTTTTTGCCGGTAGCAGGTGGAGTCTCCCAATAGGTGTTTCGACATGGGCACTCTTCATGTCAAAACCTCAATTATGTGGTGACTGCTCTCAGTAAATAACCCAGGACCCTTCTTCTCCTTCTGAAACCCAGTGATTGTCACCCCCAGGACAGGGACAGCAAAGGAAATGAAATTCAATTTTCCACTCACTGGAATTCTTAACAGAAAGGGATTTGTGGGAAGTGGACTGAGACATTTGTCTAAAATTGTAACTCTGGCTAATGTGAGCACTGGAGAGTGTTCTCTCCTCCGCTGCAAAAGCCCATAGTGTGGTGGGTAGAAGCAAACCTCCACTGGTCTGGCCCCAGAGAATTTACCAGGACACATCACATCCACCAGTCATGGGGCCAGTTGTTCTGAAAGAGCATCCCCTCTCCTCACTGTAGAAGATTTGGTTTTCCACAATTTTAGATTCTGAGGGAGGGCGTCTCATTTTTCGGCTTTACTGGGGAAGTAAGAAACCACTTGTTCACCTCTCCCTGTCACTCCTCAGGCCTCCTCAAAACTAGAAAATCAGATTATTCTGTGAGTTCTCCAAGAGGAGTGGCCAAATCCATTGGAAGGAAGAAGAAAGGACTGGAACATGTGTCACCATTCTGAGCTGGGCACAGCCTTTTCAGCCACTCTGGGCCTGGCATGGTGTCTTCAGCAGATAGGATGGAGCTGGTCTTCCCTCTGAGGGCAATGCTTGGCCTTGCCTTCCCTTCCTTCCCAACCCCCCAGGAGATCCTGTTTGCATCCCTTCCTGAATTTCCCATGGCTCCTTCCCCACCTCCCCATCATTTGGAAAACCAGGCTTCACACTCATTGCTCCCAGCCACTCTGCCACCTCCCTCCTTTGCCTGCAAACAGAATGCCTCTTGCAGCTTCAGCCCATCATTACCACCTCCCTGGCAGCCTGACTTTCATTCCAACCACCTACTCAGAGTTGCCTGTGCTCTCCTTGCTGCCAGACCCAAGGGCCTCTCCTCTGCCAAATGCACTGCCATGGCCCCCCCAGTCTGGACTCCTGCTTCTTACTTCCACTACTCGCTGCTCCTCTCAACCTCCTCCACCCTCTGCTCCTCCCGACTGCCATCTGTGAGCACTCCTTGGGTACCTGTGGTCTTGATTCCTTGGTGGTCCCTCTGCACTCTCGTCTTCCGGGCTAGCTCACCCATCCACCCAGTGCCGCTGGCTGGGTTATTTCACATTTCTGTGGTGTTTGATGAATGGAAAGAGCCCTCAAGTTGGATTCAAACACCCCGGATCAAACACAATTCTGACTGTAACCTTGGGCAAGGGATTCAGCCTCTCTCAGACAAGATCAGGAGCGTTCAGGGTGGTTTGGCCGTAGACAGTTCAGCCTCTCTCGAATTAGTGATCCACACAGCTGTATGGAGGATGAGAAGACAGAGAAATAACATGGAGAGCTAGAGAGCTCAGTGCAGGCACAGAGTAGGGAGTTCATAAACATTCATTCCGCCCTGTCAGTCCCGAAAGACACCAGAATATTCCAAACTACCAGACAGTTAGCTGACACAATAGGTCCTAGAAAGGCTTTTTGGAACTCTGTCCCTTCTCCAGCCCCACCTTCCCCTCTCTGGAGTTGGCTCTTACCCCAGGAGCAACCTCACAAATCGGCCACCCCTCTGGTTGCCTTCCTCTACCCACCAGGGCCATCTGCTGCCATGACACATGAGTGAGGGGTGGGGGGCCCTTCTCTCTGCCACTCTTTCCTTCACACACACACCCAACATGCGTAGGAGCCTACCCATGCACACACACATGCACACACACCACACACATGCACACACCCTTCTTCTCATCTGTCTGCAACAGCGGAAGAGAAACAATCATACCAACCTAAGAAGTCAATGCCTACCATAGTTTAGATGTGTACGTTTCAGCAAGTAGCTCAACCCAATAGACCTCCATTGCCTCATCTGTAAGATGGGTCAACAGTTCCTGTGTGGCTCTTGTGTCCAGTCCAGTACTTGGCACACAGTAGATGTCCAGTGAGGGTTGGCTTTCTTCTTTTCATACTGAAGGGTCACAGTCATTTCTCACAACCCTCATGATGCCTTGTCCATCAGTCCAGCCCCTGCTGACCTCTGTCTCTGGCATGCTGGAACATTCATAATCTCTTGTCCACAGTGTAGAATGTAACTGCACATTATACAGGACAGTGTGTAGGTCTGATGTTACCAGGCAGCTCTTAACATCCAAATGGGTCTACCCATCTGTGTCTCAGATTGCTTCTGAATTTCCCACAGTTTCCAGGACAATGTTGAGCTTATAAAACTAGTGATTATTATAGCTGCAAGTTATGTACCTTCTTCGACCCAGACCCTATCATAATTGCTACCATTTGTTCAATATCTGCTATGTACCAGGTGCTATGTTTGCTTGATTTATTTTTTTCTCACAGTAACCCTGCAAGATAGGTCTTACAATTCTCATTTTCTAACTGGAGAAAATGAAACTCAGAGACAGAAATGGCCTGAACAAATGCACACAAATTGGAGGTGGGAAAGCAGGTTCCAACCCTGGTCTGCCTGAGCCAAACCCCATCGCCTGTCACCAGGCTACACTGCCCCACATGCATTACGTCATCTAATTCTCCCATCAACCCAGCAGGGTGGCATTGCACCTGTTTTGCAAACAAAGAATCTGTTTTGCAAAGAATAGGTCTCCTGGCAGGGATTTCCCAGGTCTGGCTAACTCTGAGCCCACACGGGAGTAATAAAGGATTCATGCTCCAGAAGGAAACCAGCAAGTCAGCATCCCTGAGGGAGGGAAAGCCTGAAGTAGCCACCACTTCAGACAACAGGAAGACACATAGATATACAAGGAGAGCCCAGGCTAGAATCCAAGATCTCAGAACTCACTCTGGCTCTGCCTCCTGGTGTCAGCAGGCTTCCTGGGGCCTTAATTTTTTCATGTATATCCAAAACAGGAAGAGGATGAAATAAATGATGTCCAGGGCTCCAGGACTGCTGCTCACCTGTAAATGCTTTAGAGCAAATGCCAAGGCACCCTTTCCTCTGAACAGACTCAGACCTGAAAAGGAGCATGTGGGTTGGCAGACAAGGCACAGACTGGATTTAGAGCCCTTCTGTTCCCCTTCTGAGGGTACCCTTGTGCAATGGACAACCCACACAACTGTATGAGGTGGTCCTAAGAGGTTCCCAGTGGTTCTGTCTAAGGTTCTGATTCTTGAAATCCTTTGAGAAGAGAAATCAGTTTTTTGGGTGTCGATTTCCTTCATCCAGACCAAAGTAATCTGTCACTCCTCTCCTCAGAGCATTGAAACTGCACATTTTACAAAGCCATATCCATGCACAGAGCAGCCAACATTAGTCCTCTGACCTTGCAGTGGGCATTAGACATTCTAAATTTAGGTTCATGTTGTAGAGCCCCCAAGCTAAAATTTTAATAAGAGCCTTTGCCCTTCGGTAGCTGTCACATGTTGCCAGCGGGATACAGGAGATGTTCTTCCACACAGTGACACGAAACTCTCCAGTCTCTCTGGATTTCTGACTACAGTTGCCTCCCAAAGTCACAATAGCTCAAAGTACCAGACAAATAAAACCTACCTCACCTTCTCATGACATATCAGACATAAATGCCCAGCATCACCAGTCCCCAGTAAGGCACAAGCTTTAGACAGGGGACTTATTCAAGAAGATAGTCACTGGGACAAGGGAAACTGATTCTGAACTTTAGGCACCACTTAGAACCACACCTCTGGGTCATCTGTCACATGTGTCTTTGTCCTAAATGGGAACAGTAATAGAACCATGCAGGAGTGAGTAACGCAAGAAAATCCCACCCCATCCTCAGGCTGTAGCATTTTTAAAAAGCTAATCTTCTCCTCATTTAGCCAATATATGTGCTTTTCTTTTTTTAACACAGTTTACTTTTTTATTGTGGTAAAATATACAAAACATACAATTTACCATTCTAACCATTTTTAGGTGAATACTTCTGTCTCACTGAGCACATTCCCATTGTTGTAAAAGTCTTTCTGAACTGAAACCCCATACCTATGCAAAAACCGTCCCCCCACCCCAAGCCCCCACTAACCACCATTCTTCTTTCTGTCCCTAAGGATCTGATTGCTCTAGGGACCTCATGTAAGTGCAGTCAGACAGTATCTGTCCTTTTGTGTCTGGCTTGTTGCACTCAGCATAACGTCCTCAAGGTTCGTTCACATTGTAGCAGAATGTCCTCCCTTTTCAAGGCCAAATAATATCCCATTGTATGTGTGTACCACATTTTGCCTCTCCATTCATCTTGGTAGACACTTGAGTTGCTCCCACCTTTTGCCTGTTGTGTACAGATAGCTGCGTTCATATGATTTTCCTGACTAGTAAGCACGGGGAAAATTTTGCCTGGTCTGTGATGAGGCAAGTTCAGTTATTTTCATTGCTAGATGTCAAGTTAATTCAATGTGTCTGCTGAAGTACGGTTTGAAATTCACACTGGAAAAGGAACCAATTTGAATCTCCTTCACCACAGAAAACCTATAAGAGATGTCTCCAACACCTCTTCCCATCTTTCCCTCCACTTCTCCATCCTCTTATCCTCCCTACCTCTCTGGGATGCAGTTTTGTCCCTTTTTCTGTATTTACCCAGCCCTCCCCCTACAGCACCTTGGATTGATCTCCAGTCCATGAAACACCTCACTCCACTACTGCCCTCTTCCTTATAAAGGCAACCTCTCCCCTTTGGTTTCTTCTCAGCACAGAGACACCCAACACACACACATACACACACACCACACCACACACACACACACACACACACACACACACACGGTCCCCACTCCATCAGTTCCCTCCATCTCCCTCACTTTAAACACATTGTGCATACTTCTTTTTTCTCACCCCCTCCCTGAACAATCACTCCTGAACCCACTACAGTCTGACCTTAAACCCCATCATTCAGATGACACCACCCCCAACAAAATCACCAACACATAATAACTAATCCCTTTGACCTTGAGAGTGAGAATTGATACAGGAAAAGCAAACAGTAGCACAAGGAAGACTAAGGTGAATTCTGGGCGGGAATGACTGCAATTTTAAAAGGGAGGTAAATTTAGTCCTCAGTAAGAAGCTGATCTTGGCACAAAGAGTTGAAGACCTGAAAATGCTGGGAAATCATTTTTAATGGCCACTTAGCATTCCACTGATGATATCTGCAACAGTATGTTTAGCCAGTGCTTGTGGACAGACATTTAGGTTGTTTCTAATTTTTCACTATCATGAGAGAGGCTGAAATATATCCCCTGCATAGAATTGATGGACATTTGTGGCATTGTTCCCTTAGAATAAATGTCTAGACCCTGAATTGCTGATCCAAGGCATCTAATCACTCCTAAAATGTGAGACCTCCTGTCCCCTGACCTCCAGGAAGACCTTGTCAGTTACACTGCCCCAAAACACGCACATTCACAATTCCACTGCCTCTCCAACACACACACTCCACATACTGTATTTGCCATTCCTTTCTAATTGAGCCAAGTTTAGAGTAAAAAAAAAAAAGTTATTATATTTGTATTGCTTTTACTTGGTTGAACAGTCTTTCCATATGCTTTTTAGCTCTGTATATTTCTTCTCTTATAAAATCCTTATTCATTTCCTATGATCGTTTTTTTTTCTACAGAGGTATTTATTGCTTTTGTAAATTGGGAATATATATGTTATGTGTTGCAAATATTTTTCCTGGTTTGTCGTCTTACTTTTTTAACAAACACTTGAAATCTTTGTACTGACAAAAATACCAGTCTTTGAAAATAGTTTCTGGATTCCTATCATGGTTAGAAAGGCTTTCTCAACTCTTACAATTACAAAAATACATCCTCTACGCCTTCTGTAGGGTTTTTTCTTTTTCTTGGCATTTAAATCCTTAATCCACTTGGAATTTATTCTGATATAAGAAATAAGGAAGGGACTCATGACTTTTCTTCCAAGTGGGCTTACAGTTGTCCCCACAGTGTGTGCCGAATAATGCCCCTTTTTTCTGATCCCTGGGCTGGAGTCCCACCTGGTTTCCTGCCCTGCTCTCTCCTCCTGCCCCTCACACCTCTTATCCCTTCCTCCGCCCCTCCTCTTGCTGCTCTTCTACTTCTGACTTCTTCATGTAATCCGTTTCCAGGATCCTCTCTTCTATATCCTCTTCTCACCCTGCACAGTCCCCTCGGGAACTTCTACCCACACCCACAATTGCAGCTTCCCCTTGTGTGCATCGATAACCTTCCAAACCTGGAGCCCAGTCCATCACCACTAAGCTTCACACTTGATTTCCCAAAGAAGCGCCCACCTGAGTGTCTGCAGACATTCTCAACCAAACAAACCCAAACCAGCATCATCTTCTCCCCCTATGCCTCCAGTGCCGTCCCGCCATCCCCCAGATGATCCCCTGCCCACACCCCTCCACAGTTGCTAATCTCCAAATGATCTTAATCCTGCTTCTTATTCAGCCCTAAATCCATTGCCACCTCTTCACCCTCATGACTGCTCCCTTCATCCAGCACCTAGCTCTTTCTCCTTCTTGCTGGCACCCTGTCTCCAGAATTCAACAATTCAGCAGCCTGTGACCTCTTTTTGTACTGCTCATGAGCTAGGATTAGTTTTACATCGTTTAAGGGTTATAAGAAGTTTTTTGAAAAAACAAAGAAGAATATACAACAGACACTTACGTTGCCTACAAAAACTAAACTATTTACTATTGGCCCTTTATAGAAAAAGTTTGCCTACACTTCCCTCTAATCTCTACTCTGCATGACTACCCTCCAGAGGGGTCTTTCTATATCTCCCTTACACGCATTTGCGCTCCTGCTGAGGGCTGCTGAGCCCCGCTCCCTGCTCAGGCCTGGGAGGCCCCGCTCTCCCTCACCCAGGGCTTCTCACAGTTACTTGGCACACAGCCTGGAGGCTCGGCCCTCCTGCGCACTGCACACCCCCTCCCCATTGGCCTCACCCTTTCTGCCCCTTGGGACTCCTCCACGGGCGTCTTCTGCTCCCCAAGTCCTTTCACATGTCACTGGCTTTGTGGTTTCTCTCAATCCCTTGCCTGCCCCTGCCCTGGGCCCCTGTGAAGAAAGAGGCCCCACCTTAGCTCCCACTGCCCAAAGCCAACACTCTCCTCTCTCCTTCTTGGCTCTCTGGCTGGGCCCAAGAATCACCAAATCACAGGAGAAAAGCACACACGTGTCCATGGGAGCCTGACTGAAGAGCACAGACAGGATGGGTGACAGAGCAGGAAGCTGTCTATTCAGACAGAGAGACAATGTGTGAAGAATCAGCAAGACAAAGGAATTTGGGCCGTGGGTCATAAATCGTGAAGAAGGCATGAGGAAGATGCGTGTTAGTTTAACAAGGTTTGTCTACACAGCCTTCTCAGCCCCAAATTCCCTGTCTCTTGTGGTGAGAGTGTCTTCCACCCTCTTTGTAGGGGATACACCTCTGTCACGTGGGAGATTAATCTCCTGCTTTCAGGAGAACAGGGGGGTCGGGGGCCTTGCACTGGCTCTTTTGTAAGTACCTTTAATTCAAAATAATTAGTGTGCCAAAGTGGCATGTTTGGGCAGGGTGACATATTCTGAACCCCTTCCCCATCTTCCCATGGATACAACTTGCCTGAAGCCACTGCCTCATCTACAGGGACACCCTTAAAGGCCTCCTTCCCACCCCCCTCCCCAGGAGGTTTGGCTTTCTTTATTTGATTCCATTTTTAACTGTTTTAAAAGGGTGTTTAAGCAGCATATGCATTTACATTTTCCCTAACACCAAACCCAAGCCCTCGGTTAACCACATGCTAGTTCACTGTACAGGCCATACTCAAACAGTCCCTCTTCTCTCCCTCTCTTTCCCAGGTCAGTCCCTCCGATGACACTTCTTTCTGCTTCTCGGAGTCAGTATGGCTGCCCATAAAGTGAGAGATAAGGCTGGGTTTGATAATAGATACAAAATACATAATGGCTCAAACATGATCTTTTTCTTTCTTGTTTCTAGTCATATGGCAGCTCTTTGCCACTGACAAGAAACCCAGGCCCCTCTACCACCTTCTGATTCTTCCATAGAAGGGGCAGAAGCGTAGGAGGGGTTTTCTCTATTTAAGGCCTTGAATTAGCAAGACATACCAACTCCAGACAGGCCACGATTCAATGCAAAGGAACCTGGGAAATGTGGCCCAGTCCTGCACTAGAAAAAGAGGAAAAAACAACAACAAAAAAGGAATTTCGTGGATCAACTGGCAGGCTCCCAGGAGTAACCAGAGTACTTGTCTCTACTCACTCATTAACCATTCAGACAGGTTCCTCTAGGTCAGGATAAATGCCTGAATTTGAAGGTTATGCCCCAGCCAGGAAAAGCAAGAAAACACCTTCGGGGGGTTGGGGGGGGGGTAGTATATTTCCTCTGTGACATTTTAAAGTGTAAAATATCACTGAAGACTGTTAAGAGTCATCTAATCTGACAAGCCCTCTTCTTTGGGTTGGAAGGACTGAAGGACTTGAGAACACAGAACTCAGATGGCTCTGTATAGTCTGAGAACTTACCACCTGGGTCATGGCAAAACCATACACCAGGTCCACCTGGGCCCTTGTGTCCTGCAAACAAAGCCTCCCCACCGTGGTGGGTTTGAGCCCAGAGTTCATCCCACATGAAGTCATATTTAGAGATTCCCAACCAGGGAAAGATTAGTAGCTCGAGCTCAGGCATGACCACTCTGGCCCACACACATCCCCTACACCTTGTAGGAGTGTGGGCCTCTACTTCCATCCAGATGCCCTAACCACCTCCATCCCTTCCTGAGTCCTGAGCCCAGCTGCTTCCCTTTGACTCCTGTCCCGGCCTCTTTGTTGGAAGAAGGAAACAGACAAGCAAAGTTTCTCTTTTACAAATGAAGGCTATTGGGGGCAGTGATCTCAAAGTCAAGGTTATCAAACCAAACAGCAGGCTCTGCAGACCAGGTGCTGTCTCTTCCTTGTGCTGAAATATAAAAACAGATCTATGGGATTGATTTTTAAGGAAACTAACCAACCATGAACAAGGTTCATCTATAAGTGAAGTTGGTACCACTCATGTCCTCTCTGCAACTATTTTCTTATTCAGGTAAATGTTTTCTCAGCAGACTGTGTTTCTCCTTTAACCCAGGGGAACAAGTAGTTACCACAGAGAAAATGCATGGCAGAGTCAAAGACTCAGGATGAAAGCCTGGGGTAAGAAACGGCTTATAACTGGTACAACCGCTCTGGAAAACAGCATGGAGTTTCCTCAAAAAGTTGAAAATAGAACTACCCTATGACCCAGCAATTGCACCACTGGGTATTTACAAACATAGTGATCCGAAGGGGCACATGCACCCGAATGTTTATAGCAGCAATGTCTACAATAGCCAAACTATGGAAAGAACCTAGATGTCCATCAACAGATGAATGGATAAAGAAGATGTGGTATATATACACAATGGAATACTATGCAGCCATCAAAAGAAATGAAATCTTGCCATTCGCAATGACGTGGATAGAACTAAAGGGTATCATGCTTAGTAAAATAAGTCAATCAGTGAAAGACAACTATCATATGATATCCCTGATATGAGGAAGTGGAGATGCAACATGGGGGGTTAGGAGGGTAGGAAAAGAAGAAAAGAAACAAGATGGGATTGGGAGGGAGACAAACCATAAGTGACTCTTAATCTCACAAAACAAACTGAGGGTTGCTGGGGGGAGGGAGGTTGGGAAAGGGGGGTGGGTTAATGAACATTGGGGAGGGTATGTGCTATGGTTAGTGCTGTGAAGTGTGTAAACCTGGAGATTCACAGACATGTACCCCTGGGGATAAAAATACTTTATATGTTTATAAAAAATTAAAAAAATAAAAAAATAAAAAAAATAAAAGGAAAGAAAAGAAAAGGCTTTTAAAACCTTTAGGAAGCTTTAAAATTATTGACTGAACAAGTAGTTTCATACAGTGGCTTATGTGTTTACTAGCAGTATCATTTCCAAATTTCCCTTGCACTCAGATTCTAGAAGAGTTTTCCTAATGCACTGTTAGCTAAAGACTGTACCAATGCATGAGTCATGAAGGCTGTCGGAAAGGAAATAACCATGAGCCAAAATTGCAGATGTTACATGTTGAGGCAGAAACTAAATAAAACGTGTAACACATAGAAAGAGAGAGAACTTTCCCCCCACACCTTTTTTTTTTCCTAACCTTGGCATGAAATCAACCATTAGAGTATAAAGCATGCATGCTTACCAATATAAACCAGAATTTTTATTTTTCAGCTCTGAAATTCGGGTCATAGTTTGAAGAGCTCACTCAAAATTCTTGCCCTATATAAGGGGAGTACTAGCACAGGCACAATTTAAGACAAAGGAATATTTATTATAGTCTGTTCCATGCAAGCACATAGCACATACGTGGTTTCATTCAACTTTATAACAACCCTATAAATCTGGTGTCATGATCACGATTTTGTAAATGTGGAAACTCGGGCACAAGGAATTCACATGGTGTGTTAGTCTACTCGGGCTGCCTGCCATAACAGAATATCAGAGTGGGAGGTGGGGCTGGAGGTTTAAGATTAAGAAGCTGGCAGGATTCCTTTCTGTCCATCTTGCTTGGTTTGGAAGACCTCTCTTCCTAGTTTGCAGATGGCTACCTTCTCACTGTGTCCTTACATGAGCACCTGTGTGCACCTACCCTGGTGCATACCCCTGGTGTCTCTCTCTCTTCTTCTAAGGATACCTATTCTATTGGGGCTCCAACTTTATTGTTAGTTATCTCCTTAAAGGCCCTATCCCCAAATGCAATCACATTGGGGGCTAGGTCTTCAACACAGATGGGGGGAAGGGCACAATTCAGCCCATAAGAGATATAATGTCCAAGAGTCCACAACTGCTAAGTGGCAGAACCAAGACTGTTTGAACTGAAACATTTCTTTATCCAGGGTGCGTTGCTTCTCCCATGTGATGACATCTCAGATGCAATGTCCCATGTAGGGGCTGACTCTTAGAACTTGCTGGAGGAAGACACTTTCACAGCAGTAAGCTCTGTCCTGGTGGGGAGGGTGGGGAAGTATTCACATGAACTAGATTACAAGGCACAGGAGTCCATGTCAACTCAAGCCCTGTCCAGAGATGCCAAATAAAAATGGCTTCATCTATTCTGTTAAAAGCTACACAAATGCTATTTGGTTTCACTACCATACAACATACAGTGGTTTCCATGATCCCAAAGAACCAGGATTTCATTCCATTTTTCTTTTTTTTCTTCCAAACTAACCAGCTAATGTCCTGGAGGGTGACTCCATGGATCAGGATGTTGAGAGCCCTGTGGCCATTCACCAGCCAAAGTTGCCTAAGCAGGCCAGGGATGACCTGCCAAGACACATCAGCCGAGACCGGACCAAAAGGAAAATCCAGAGGTATGTGCGGAAAGATGGGAAATGCAACGTCCACCATGGCAATGTGAGGGAGACCTACCGCTACCTGACGGATATCTTCACCACCTTAGTAGATCTCAAGTGGAGATTCAACCTGTTGATTTTTGTCATGGTTTACACAGTGACTTGGCTCTTTTTTGGGATGATCTGGTGGCTAATCGCATACATCCGAGGAGATATGGACCACATAGAGGACCCTTCATGGACTCCCTGTGTCACCAACCTCAACGGGTTCGTCTCTGCTTTTTTATTCTCAATAGAGACAGAAACCACCATCGGTTATGGCTACCGGGTTATCACGGACAAGTGCCCAGAGGGAATTATTCTCCTCTTAATCCAGTCTGTGCTGGGGTCCATTGTCAATGCATTCATGGTGGGATGCATGTTTGTAAAAATATCTCAACCCAAGAAGAGGGCAGAGACCCTGGTTTTTTCCACCCATGCGGTGATCTCCATGAGGGATGGGAAACTGTGCCTGATGTTCCGAGTAGGGGATCTCAGGAATTCCCACATCGTTGAGGCTTCCATCCGAGCCAAGTTGATCAAGTCCAAACAGACCTCAGAGGGTGAGTTCATCCCCTTGAACCAAACAGATATCAATGTAGGGTATTACACCGGGGATGACCGTCTGTTTCTGGTATCACCACTTATCATCAGCCACGAAATTAACCAACAGAGTCCTTTCTGGGAGATCTCCAAAGCCCAGCTGCCCAAAGAGGAACTGGAAATTGTGGTCATCCTTGAAGGAATGGTGGAAGCTACAGGTAAGGTGTGCTCCATCCTGGGTTTTCTGTGGGATCAATGTTCATTTTAAGCTGGATCTGACATACTTATTTATGATAAAATATGAAAATTGAATTTCACTCACTATTCACTCCATCCCCTTGTTTCATGAAATAATATGCCTATGTGTCCTCTAACCTTGGTGTACCCACCAAGAAGTCTAATAATTTAATTTTTTAAGAACCTTTGGAAAATAAATCAATAAATAATTTTTTGAAAGCACCACTTATTATATTTTAAATTTCCAGGTATTTCCTTAAATTAAAATCTTATCTGTCTCCAAAGCCATTTTTAAGTGGCTCTAAAACATTGGTTAATTTAAATACTTGAGGTTATTTATTGGCACCTGGAGGGAAAAGTTAAGCCTTTCAAAGGAAGCCTGACAAATTGCTTTAATAAAAATGTAATTTCACCTCTTTTTTGGGAGCCATTTGCAAGACCCATAGCACTGGCTTTTCTCTTATATCAAGTGCAGGTGAGGTGTCTTTCCACGTATCTACCTGCTGAACCCCCAACTGACATAACATTGTGGATCCAATAAATAATTCTAGCAGGAAAGGAAAAAAATTGAGGATCCATTCATCACAATCCTATTGACCCCTCTGTTGTTAATGGCTGATCATTTGTGTGTTCTCCAGAAAATGACCTGTCCTCAAAATAGAGAAACAGTCTGTTTTATTGATATCTTCACTCATATCTGAACTTTACACATGTTATACGTTCCAACAGCAAAGCAGGCTCTGCCCATATTCATCAGTAATATTCCACAAAATAGATCCTTATATTCTGACTTAAGCTAAGAACAGTGCCCCACAGGAAAAATATTAATTGGAACCCAAATTCATTATTTTCTTTCCTGTTCTTTGGAGTTATCAATATTTGACTTAAAATCTTCTTTAGATATGCAAGATCTGTGCTTTGAAGCTTGCCCTCCTGTTCTTTGAAGTCTGCAACCTGAGGCTCATGGTTCACCTATATAATCCAAAAATGCCCAGCCAACAACCTGGCCCCAGAGTCTTCTCCGGCCCATAACCTGATCTTGGTCATCCCTTGAAAGCTGTTGATCCCCTATTTCCACTTCCCTGTACCCAACAGGCAAAGTCATAACCTCTAACTAACTTCTCTTAGAGTGGTGGAAACATTTGTGCTAGTTGTTGTTGTTGTTTTTTTAAGTGCAGCAAACAATGAAAATGTGAGTAAAAGTCTTTGTATGGAGCTCAATGGTTGGCATGTGCTCCTTTCCATAAAACAAAAGGAACACGGACCTGATTTGAAATGGCTATAGAGAATAACAAAATAGTCCATGTGAAATACTAAGAGCTGCTCATGTGAACAGTGCTATCTGTACACTGAGCCTGACTGTCCCATGTACTCCTGAAGCAATGATTGTGTGTGGGGATGAAGAAGAAAAGAGAGGAGAAGGAAAGTGAGGAAAGTGGGGAGGAAACAATCCAAATGGGGAGCTCCGTCATTTTCTCACAGACCAGAAACTTCTCCCACCTCTGCTGAGCACAGGGACTCTGGATCCCCCTAGTGGTAGCCAGTGTGGTAGAGCTGCCGGCAGCATAAACTGACCACTCATGATGTGGTTTTATTATTAAATTTCTCACTATTAGTGGTGTACTATATGTTGGCTAATTAAATTTAAATTTTCAAAAAAGATTTCTCACTATAAACTCTCCCAGTAGGACATGAGGGAAGGAAGTGGACAAGCCTTCTTACCATTGTATCTCTGAGTTCAAAAAGCAAAAGCTCCTGGAAATGTACCCTTCGGTTATTGATGTTAATCTGAGCTTCAAATTGCAGGAGCTGAGCTTCATGCTCCCTCAAACCAAAGCCCAGTCTCGAAAAATAAGTGAATCCAGAATAAGCAAATTATCTTTGTAATGTCCCTGATTTGGAATTCTCCCTGAGGCAGACCCTGTCTTTCTGATGACAGCTTGTTATGAGTGAGGCTTTTTAAAAGGAGGAACACTGTTCTCTTGGTAATTAACAGTGATACTTGCCTCTGAGCATTCAGAAGTCTTTCTTATTGCTTTCTTAGAGAAAACTTGGTAGTTGCCAGCAAAAAGAATCAAAACACTTATCCTGTGTCTAGGGAAAGGCAACTACTGTTAATTTTCTTTGAAAATAAATAAATAAATAAATAATTTCCCAATTTCTGTTAAGTGTAGGGAAGAGTGTTCTAGAAAGTTCCAGGTATGTCTGGAAGCTGGATATGTCTTTATCTTTTCCTGATGGAATTCATACAGTTCAGTACTCCCAGAATATCTGATCTCTTAAACTTCAGTGAGATG
Source organism: Mellivora capensis (assembly GCA_004024625.1). NCBI lineage: Eukaryota > Metazoa > Chordata > Mammalia > Carnivora > Mustelidae > Mellivora > Mellivora capensis. Next base: position 16,400 of record PISX010005073.1, on the reverse strand, counting down.
CTTTTTCTTTGAATGAGAAGCCCAAATGGGATTTATGGGTACCAAACAGGCTTTTGAGGGATGACAGAGGGAATGCTTCAAGGAGTCAAAGTCACAGGAAAGAAATAAATGTGGACCAAATGCACACCAAGGAAAACAAATTTGCAAGGATCTAATTATTCATTGTAGGGCTGGATGGGAAATCAGAAGCCTTGAAAACAGCAAGCTGACATAAAACAATTTCCGTTTTATTCATTCCTTTCCAAAATGTCTTAGTTGGCCTTAAACCACTATCACCGATCCCAATTAGCAGGCCTCTTCCAAAGATGAGCCCCAGGCCGCAACTTCACCACAGCGCTCTCTTCCTGTTACCCATGTTGTGGTTACACAGTGATCTCAATATGGAAATCTGAGCTATCCTGCAGTAAGCTGGGTATCCACTGGGGTCCTTCAGTCTGCTGAGCGTCCTGGCCTAGCATAGGTCAGTTGGTGTTCCATTGACATATTATATTCTCATGGCAGCTGTACTGCAGCAAGCCCGCTGTGTTCTATCACTTAAAGTCAGGCATGTTTTTAGCAAATGAGAGCAAGCTCCTTGAAGGCAGGACATGAGTCTTGCCCAACTTTAATGCCCTGCACATCTGGCCCCAGTCCTCCACCTGATAAGTCTTCTAGCCTCATAAAAGACAGACTCACAAAAGACACAGGAAAGACCTACAAAAGATAGACCCTCATCCTTGGTGGATAGCTTCGGTCTGGTCCAGCCCCGAGTCAGAGGGATGTGTATGGTGACCTCTCAAGAACCTTCCAGTCATGTGATTCTATTTTTGAAAACGAATCAAACCCTGGAAAATTCTGACACCAGCCACCCAGACATCTGGGAACTGGCCGTATCTCATCCTGCAAATATATTTTTAAAGGGGGCCCTTTATGTTCCTGACACATGGGCAATTTTGAGATAGTGATGTTTACAGAAGGGTTCACAGCTACGTAAACAAACATGCTCAGCAGCTGTGGCAAATGCGCTTTAAAATAGTAAAGCATTCATATAGACTGTTATTTATAGAGGGCAAATTGGCCTGGAGGCTAGATGACAGCTACACAGAGCTGGGCCCACTGCCAGCCAGCTCCTCACTATAGCCTTTCTGATTGATGAACTTCCATATTTACCCCCAACGATTATGCAACTATGACAAGCAGTCCTTTCCAACACCTCAGCAAATGTGCCTGTTAGGATGAATCCCCATTAAGCTTTTCTCGTACCCTTTTTGTTATGGAGATCTAAAACTTATACAAGAGTAGACCAAACAGTAGAATTAACTCCCATGGACCCATCCTTCAACTTCTGGAGCGGTCGGCTCGCCGTCAAACCCGTTCCTTGTGTACCACGCTCACCAACAGCCCCGGGCATCAGGCCGTTTGATCGACACACCTTTCCGCGCGTGATTCTAAAAGACGAGGCTTCTAAAATAACCAGAGCACCGTTGTGGCCCCTAAAATATCTAAAATAATTAGATCTTTCCCTTAAGATCCAATACCTAGTGTCCGACTTCCCACCGTCTCCCAAGTGCCTTTTTTTTTTAACTGCTTTCCCATCTGCTTGCTTGAACCGGGATCCAGAGGAGGCTCACGCGCAGAGACTGGTTGGGATCCCGGGCAAGCCTCTGAGTCTCTGAGCTCCGCCTCTGTCTCCGAGGGGGGTTTCTCCTTCTACTTTTTCTCCAAGAAGTCCTCTTCACAAAGAAGAGAACTCAATACTTAAACTATTAAATTATTAATAAATCATTACATTTTAATAAATAAATTAAATAAATAACAAATTGAATAATCGAATTAAATTATTAACTATTAAGACTTAAATACTGCCCAGAAAACTGGGGAAAGTGGAAGGTGGGAGGCAGCCAAGTCAGGGCAGGTCTGTGAACACTACAGACGAGGAAGCACGGCTGACAGCGCGGCAGCCTGCCTCTGGGGTTACTGAAGAGGAGAGGAAGCGGGGGAAGGCAAACCGGAAGTGGGTGTCCGCAAACCGGAAGTCGGAAACCGGAAATGGGGGGGCGCCAAATCGGAAGGGGTTTCTGTCTCTAGAGAAACGGGCGTGTGGAGAGGGTTTTGTTATCAAAAAATCACACTGCCCATCACAGGAGTTCCGAGCCGGACGGAATCTACACCCAGCTCTTACTTTACAGTAAGATGAGGAAATGGAGACCCAAGCAGGATGAGTCGCTAACAAGACTAGTACTTGGCTAAAGCCAAATGGCCGCTGTGAGAGTAGGAACTTGAAACCTAAGCTCAGTGACGTTTACAGCCTCCAAGCCCGGTGCTTCCTGCATGTTGAATGCTGCTGGCTCATGAGGCTTCAACAGAAGCGCACCCGAAGAAAACGGGGCGCTTCTGTTTGCACAGTGTGCAGTCAGTCTGTCCTCCCTTTTCCTGTACCATGAGCTCCTATGTTTCTTTAAGGCGTCTCTGTTGGTCTCCAGTGTTACCAGTTCGTTTTAAAACTCTTCATGCATTCACGTGGATTTTTAACAGCCACATATTAAAATGAGGCGCCGCAAAACAGCACTGCAATGCAAATCATGTAAGCGATGTCTACACAAATACCCCGGAAGAGTGCGATGTTCTGTCAGATTGGATTTCCAAGTGCCATTTTTCTTTGCTGTGATCAAAATGCCACTTCATTATAATAGAGGAGAATATGAGATCACAGATTTTGAAAAGGTGGCACTTCACAGATAAGATGATTGAATGTGAGCATTACAGTACTCTTAAGCTATTTCTAGTAATGATATTTCATACCCATTACATTTTTCAAATCTTATTTTCTCCTTTTGATAAGTTACGGCTAATCTCTCCATTGACAAGTCGTTATCTCAGGATTTACCATTTTTTTTAAAAGGTTTTATTTATTTGACTGACAGAGATCACAAGTAGGCAGAGAGGCAGGCGGGGAGAGAGAGGAGGAAGCAGACTCTCCGCGGAGCAGAGAGCCTGATGCGAGGCTCGATCCCAGGACCCTGGGACCATGACCTGAGCCGAAAGCAGAGGCTTTAACCCACTGAGCCACCCAGGTTCCCCGGGATTTACCATTTTTGTCTTAAGAGTTATAACCCCAACTACCTAACCCAGGAAAAGAATTAACTGATGGGATCTGAAGTGTTAAGAACTTGGGTGAAAACCTCCTGGTAAATCTATATAAAAAGGAATTAAAAAAAAAAAAAACTTCAAGGACACATGAATTTATTTTTCCTAGGTAAAAGTCTACCATTCATCAACATCAAGAAATCCAACTATCCTTTTTCCCTGGAGCATTAGGTTCAAGTGATTTATTCAGGGCTTCTTTCCAAAATGTCTACCTCAATATCCCAGTAGTGTCATTGGCTGGATAAAAACTAGTGGTTATTGTTTCCCCAATAGAGTAAACTTTTTGTGATCCTCAGTAGTTTGAGAACACTGTGTACTTGTTCACCAAATGTCCCAACAATCTGAGGTGGGATGCTACAGAGCATGCACAAGGTTTTAAGCTTTTCCACAACCCCTCTAAAGGGAAGACTACTGTAACTCTGTTAAGTACTATAACTCTGTTAAATATTCCCCTAATTTAGGAGGCATGTAGGGTCCCATAATATAGAAGGTAGTACATCAAAGTGACCATATATTATTGTGATTGTGATTAACAAAATACAAAAAATTGACAAAATTGACCCAAAAAATTTCATTATTTAAATGCCCATACCCGACAATCCATTGTTCTTCCTTTTCTAAATAGGCCATGAGGAACTACTGAAATAGATGTCCCATGGAAGTCAATGATGGACACACAATACATACAATTTAGATTCAAACCCAAGAAAAAAAATTGAATTAGCATCTAGAAGTTACCTCTGTCCCAAACTCTAAAGTCAATACTCATGTTGGAAAGAAATAGCACTATGAAAATTAAGAGATGAGTGTCAAATAGTGTGAAGTTTCTAATTAGCATATCTTTAAATCAATGGAGCTTTATTCTTTCTTAGGACATTCCACAATATGAGTGGGGACAGCATGTTACCAGTGAAACAGTTCTACTGGACAATTTCTAATGACCAGGAGAGAATCACGGGGGAAACCATATAAATTATTCATACACATCCACACACACTACCTACTGAGCTAAACAGCCAGACTGCTTCTTCTCCAGTTAAGCATGTCCCTTCTCTTCTCTTACACCAACCACTTGCAAATTCTGTTTGTTATATTAATTGTTTAGTATGCCTCTTTTTTAAAAAATAATCTCTCTCAGCTACAGCTAAGTTTGAGTGTTTTTTGGTGTCTTTTATAATGCCAGACCAACCTGGGTTCAAACCACAGTTGCTCCATTCACTGGCTACCTTAATCTCTCAATGCCTCGAGATCTCCACACTAAAATTGGAGCAATAATGGTACCTACCTCACAGGTAATCTTTTGACTTCCTGATTTTGTGAGAACATATCATTTCTTCCCCCATAGACTGCACAGGTGAAAGGCCACAGAGAACAAAACTTGGAGAGGATGGGAAGTCTGGCAATCCAAAAGGCCAATCACAGAGAGTGACTCCATTGTTTTCAGGGACCTTGCAGCTGAAGTCTCGACAGAATAACAAATGACCCTCTGAAGGCCCTCTGAATAGTCAAAACGGCAAATGTTAACTTGTGATAGCCAGTTCAAGAAATGCATACTCACAACTGAGAGTAAATGCCAGCCTGGCCTCTGCCCCAGTTACTTACCATGAATTACAAATCGATGAGATGTGAATTAATGAGGATCACTGGACTCAGAAAAGACTTTGCATTCCTATAGATAGTAACATTTCATCATTATAATTTCTGCCCAAAGTGGGCATGAATATAGATTATTCTCAGGTCTTCTAAGGCAACGGCTCAGTGAGGACAAGGCCAGTAGTCTGCATTTGAAAATGGTATTTCTATGTTCCCAATTCTCCTCCTAGGTTTCTCATAAGAACTCTAAGGTACTGGGTGATGTCCCAATTTGGAGAATGTAGTTTTATGCTTTTAACTGAACTCAACTAAATAATGTTGACTTACATAATAATTCCCTAGAGATACTTCTGCTTTAAACTATGGATATACTTCAACAAAATGGATAGTCATTTCACCCTCAAAGATATAGGGGTTAGGGGCATTGACCCCTCCCCCATGCAGTTAAAAATCCATGTATAGGCACCTGGGTGGCTCAATCATTAAGCGTCTGCCTCCGGCTTGGATCATGATCTCAGGGTCCTGGGATTGAACCCCTCATCAGGCTCCCTGCCCAGCCAGCAGGAAGCCTACTTCTCCCTCTCCAACTCCCCCTGCTTGTGTTCCCTCTCTCTCACTGTGTCTCTCTCTGTCAAATAAATAAATAAAATCTTTTTAAAAATCCCTGTGTAATTTTGACTCCCCAAAACTTAACTACTGATAGCCTGCTATTGAACAGAAGCCTACCAATAACATAGTTGATTAACACATATTTTTGTATGTTAAATGTAATATATACTATATTCTTATAAAGTAAGCTAGAAAAAAGAAAATGTTAAGGAAAGCATAAGAAAGAGAAAATACGTTTACAGTACTATACTGTAAAAAATCCACACGTAAGTGGACCCACATAGTTCAAACCTGTGTTGTTCAAGAGTCAAATGTAAATAGTACTTTCTGTATAGCCAACTCCATTGTTCTTTATTGACTAAGAAGAAAGATAAAGATACTGTAGCAGTCAGATTTCTATAAGTTATGCTTTAGTAACAAACAACCATAAGGGCTTAAAACACAAAGGCTTATTTTTCATTCACATTACATGTGAGGTACAGCTCTGTTCACATCATGTTTACTCCAGGATGCAGATTGAAGGAGCAAGCAGTCCTATGTAGGACTTGCCATTCTCATGGCAGGGAGAAAAAAGAGAAAATGGCAGGACGCCTCACCACTGTAGCTCATCATTTATTAGTCATAGCAAGCCATATGGCAGTGATTGCCATATGTAATTGCCTCATAGGATGTGGAATAAACAATTGAGAACAGAATAATACAATCTACTGCAGATAACCAAGTAGTTTTGAAAACCAGGAGATTGAGTTAAAAACTTTTTGTGAGTTAAGACTTAAAATGGACAGAGTCATTAGTGTTGTGCACCAAATATGCCCAGCTTTCATCCTTCTAGACACATTTGGATCCACATTTCCCTGTTCCTGTTGAACATGTGATGTGCATTCTTCCAGATGTATACACATAAGCCCCACATATCACTCTGGTGGAAAATTCACAAGCCAATGTGTAATGTTCCCTTCCACTTCTACGGTACCTAAAGTACATATCACAGTGGAGCTTCGGTCATCCTGGACTGCTGACTGGCTTTGAAAAGCAGACCCCATCAAGTCACTTGGATCGTGTAGCATGACTGAGAAATAACCTCATGTTATTGGTTAATACTGGGTTAAGCCACTGAAATTTGGGTTATTACCATGATGAAATCTATCCTATCTTCTCTGACACAAAATATCACACTAATATTTTGACAATTTGGCTGTTGTACATTGCTAATAGCTCTAGATTAGCCATGAATTGAATCTGTAGTTAGTTACTTTGCAGAACTTCCCCTCCCCACTTTAAGTTTTCCCTTCACAGGCTACGCCTTTCAGATCAGACAGGTTGACTTCAAATTCTGTCTCCACTCCTGACTATCAGTGAAATTGGTACATCATATTCCTTAATCTCACCAAACTTTCTTTTCCATTCTGTAAAGTGAGAATGATACTTATATCTACAAGAAAATTCCATGAGATAATATATGTAAGTCACTTACCATGGTACCTAGTGTATAGTTCTCAGTAAATTTAGAGAGTGAATCTGTAATTCTGTGAATTATGCTATTCTCATCCATCATTTTTATAGTATCTATCAGATACCAATTACTTTAGTACATGGTTTGCACAAAGATTATTTTCAATCCTCAAAACAATTTGGGAAGGTAGGTATCATCCTCATTTAACAAATGAGGAGGTGACTCTTGAGTGGGGAGTTATAAAGTAACTTTTCCAAGGTCACCCAGCCAGTGAAGGGATAAAGCCAGGATTCATTCTCAGAGCTGCCCACCTCCCCAGTCTGTCTGCTCCATGTCTCTCTGGAGGCAGCATGGTACACACAGTCACATTTAAAGGGATAGTTATTGATTCAGGCTCATCAGTGCACTGACAATTATGGCTCAACGATATATTCTCTTCTGATTAGTGGCCTTGGCTTGCCCATCAGGCTCACCTCACCTGACCATAAAAAGCAGGGGAAATCTGCTCTTGCCTAACGTTTGGCACTGTATCTCCTGAAAAGACACCCACTGGCTCATACTCCAGATTCTGCCCAATTCAGTGTTATCAGGGGCCCATGCCAGTTGATGCTCTGGGCCAACCCCAACCAAAACAACCTGATGCCATGCCAAGTATAACTCAAAGTGCAATCAAGAAGCCAGCTCACAAACACTTAAGGAAGAAAAAAATAAAGTTTAATATTGAAAGGGAAGAATCACTTTTGACTCTGAATTCCCTGCCAGAAAGTACAACCATAAAAATGTTTGGACTTTGACTAGCCTAATTAAACCTTGTTGGGGATTCTATTTCACTGCAAAATGTCCAACAAGACTCTTTTTGGGGTTTGATGATGATGATAATTTTTCTCTAGTCATTGAGATCATCCTTAGAAGATTTTAATTAAACTTTTGCTAAGTAAATACATTTCTGTTTACACTTTCTCAAGCATACTTTATATAGGATGAATATTAATAGGAATCTGTGAAAGCCAATAGTTGAGGAGGGGCTGATGGGTGATGACATTAGAGGAGAACCCACAATGCGAACACCGAGGAGACAAAGTTAAAGGCTGAGTCTAAAGAGAATCAATGCCCTGTTCACAATGGCCCCAAATTAAGTATGTTTAGTACAACATGAAGAGCTAAAGTAGCAGTGAATATTAGTACTTTATTTGTTTCAGATACTTGGTTTTCTATATTGTCTGTCTCTCCAAAGTTGAAAAGGTTGTTAAACTTTAGGGGGACAAAAATGATGCTGGTCCTTAATTCTTGAAGAAGGTTTTAAGAATCTACAATGTCCAATAAGGGGCAAGAAAGATTTCCAAACACCTCCCTGAGACCTTTCACCATGATTCCTTTGTGTTCACCCAGAGGGACCTCAGCATGTTCAGTCTTGCCTGATGACCCTGTGTCAGCCCCCAAAGCTAGAGGAAGAAAGAGATCACGTTCATTAAGACAATGGCAGATGACTGTGTTTGGAGGCAGGCAACTTGATTGGCCATGGACAAACCAGGCCAAGAACAAGGAAGGGCAGGGACGTTTCCAGTACAACTTTGCAGCCTCCACTGCTGTAGGGATCTGGCACAGAGTCGCACCCTGGGTTTGGTGGATGAATTAGCAAAAGCTCCCCTGTAATTGGAAATGCCCTTCCTGACATTGAAGATGCTTGCTGAGGGCACCATGAGCTCCCATGTCAGCAAAGCAAGGTGTCCTCTATTGCCACAATGAAGGATAGAATGACACAGTGGCATTTCTTTCATTGAGTTCAGTCTAATACATGCTCAACCTGGTAGAAGGGGGCATCTCATGAGTAATGAGCATTCATTATCAGAAGGCAATGGCCTAGTGGACAGGAGACAGGAAGGGTATTAGATAAAAATGTGCAGTTTCCTTCACAGCATCTCACATGTCCTGCCCTAGAGTCTCTTCTTAGGATGAAACAAAATTCACAGATGGATCCAAGGAGTATGCATTTAAATTTAAATGGTTAGTCTGTTCATGTTCCCATCTATAAAAATCTACTTTCTCCTCTCTTTGATCTAATGCCACTTCTCCTAGATAACAACCTGGCTTCAAACTTAGTTGAGAAAATGGAAGCAATCAGGATGGACCACTGGTCCTCCCTTACACAGCATATCTACCACCCTGCCTGGGCCATTAACCCCTATCTGTCTTCCCTCCTATTCTTGGAGAGCCCTGCTCAACCCAGGGCCAACTCTGATCATACCCCTTCAGTCTACTCAAACATTTTCAGACTGACCATCTTTCTCTTTCTTCTATCAACAATTTTTTCTTAATAGTCTATTTCCATCAACATAAAAATATTCTCTGATCTCTGCCGTCTTCAAAAACAAACAAAAACAAAACTGTATATCTTTTGGCACCATGCTCCTCTCCAGTACTGTCCCATTCCTTGACTCTCCTTCCCACATTACTTCTAGAAGGAATTATCTGACATGCCCACTGCCATATTTTAACTTCTCATCCCAAATGGGCTTGTATTCCTAGCACACCACTGAAACTCCCTGGCAGTGTCCATCCTGTTAGTTGCAAAGCCCACCCCCTCTATTCCTGTTCTACTTGGCCTCTTGACATAATTACCACTGCCTCTTTCCCCAACCTTTCTCCCCTGGTGTTTATTGCTTCTTCTGCTTTCCCTCCTTCTTTAGTGAAAGCTCCTTTCCAACCTCCTTTGTAACCTATTTCTTCTTGCCTCAGAGACCATTCTATCTGGAGTCCTATTGTCCACTTTCCCTCTGAGCCATTTCAGCCAGGCCCTTGATGTCAATTACCATCTTTTTTGCATGTGACATCAAATTTCTATCTCTGGCTCTAACCTCTCCCCTGAGTTCTGCACTCAGAAATCCAGCTGCATACTTGGCATCCCTATTTAGATGCCTAACAAGCTTGTATAACTAATGTGGCCAAAGCAGAAACTAGAGATTCTAGAATGTGCTACAATTTCTTTCCCTCTTTGTCTTCTCCATGTTCATAAATGTCATTATCAGCCATTCACTGACTTACACCAAAAACTGTAGCAGTGTCCTTGATTCATCTCATTCTCTTACCATACAGAAGTCCTACAGATACGATTTCTAAAATTTATCTACGTCTATGGCTACCACCCCAGATTAAGTTGTCATATGTGAAGGGAATGACATTCAACAGAGTCTCCCTGCTTTACTTTGACCATCCAACAGAAGCCCATTTTGCACATGGCATTTAGAGTGCTTTTAATAAATGTTAACCGGAGCAAGTAATTCCCATGGCACTTGGAAAAATCCAGATTCATTGCCATGGCCTACAAGGTCCTTCTGGCCTGTCCCTAGCCTGATTCTCTGCTTTTACCTCCAACCACTTTCCCAACTGACTCACCATGCTGCAACCACATGGGTTCTCTATTCTAAGCACAGGGAATCTTCCATACGGAGATCTTCTCCAACCACCTGATAGAAACCAGCTTCAGTCACTGTGCATACATTGTGCCATGTGGAACGCCTCACCAGTTGACATCTGGTTATGTGTTTATTATCAATCAGAATGTAAGCTCCATGAGAGCAGCTCCTCATCTTGTTCCTTGCTGTAGTCCCAGCACCTGGAATAATTCCTGTATTGTAGTAGACACTGGGTAAATATGTAGCTACCAGAATAAATGAGTGGAGGAATGAATAAGATATCCTATGTGCTCACAAACTAGATTGGTCCCTCAAGCACTAGAGGAAGTCTGGAATTATTTAAAATTGCAACAGAAAATTTAAAAATCCACCTGGTCATGGTTAGCCTAAAGCCTCTGCCTCCTGACATTGAGAATCACTCTGGGAACTAGCTCCAATCACCCCTTCTCAGTCTTCTTCAAGGCTCCCTTCCATTATCTGCTACTGACAATTTCAGTGGCTCAGGGTGCCTGGTTGACTCGACAGTTAAGTGTCTGACTCTTGGTTTCACCTCAGGTCATGATCTCAGGGTCATGAGATCCAGCTCTGCATCAGGCTCTGCGCTGGATATGGAGCCCACTTGGGATTCTGTCTCCCTGTCCCACTTCTCCTTCTGTCTCTTTTCCTCAAATAAATAAATCTTCGCAGAGGGTGAGAGAGAAAATTTCAGTGACTTTCCAGGGCTCTGTCTTAAGCTCTGATCACTTCCTTCCACATATCCTCCCAAAGCAACCCATCCCTGACTCTTGACCTCACCTCCTATCAGTGGGCAGTGGTTCCCACAGGTACAGCCCCACACCTGTCTCCTGAGCTACAGGCCCAGACAGCTAATTATGTCCTGGATACCTCCATCTGGTTGGCTCTCAGGTCTCTTAATTATAACTTGTCCTAAATTCATATTTTCTGTAGTCTACACTTTGAAGAATAAAACCAATAGTTTCTCAGTTTCCCAGGCCAGAGAACTTGCTGTCATTTTACACTACCTCTTCCCTTGGGCACTACAGTTTTCTCATTCCCAACCATTTCCCTGACCCCTGGACTGCTGCTAGCCCATCAGGCTCCTTTGTGCAAAAGAGGAAAAGGCATCCCTCCTCAAGACACTCTACTGCCATCTGCTGGGAAATTTCTGAAACAAACAAATTTGTACTTAGATGTAAAGGAGTTGTGCAGTGTACAGCCTGCACAACCATATGTGGCAGCACTGGCTAAGCTTGTCCATTCCATCTCATACCTGTCTGGATTATCCAAATGTTCTCTCCTCTTCATCATCTTGGCCACTGCATTGATTCGCAGCACCACTCCCTCCCCCTGGACTATTACCTGCTTCCATACTGTCTTCCCTAACTGTAGACTCTTGTTTCTGCAATTCCCCTCCTTACAATTGTCAGAAAACACTTTGTAATCTACAAATACCATCCCCTCACTCCTCAGTTGGAACATTCTAGGCAGCTTCTGAGTAATTGAAGAATAAAGACCAATCTTTTGTATGTCCCAGTCATGCACCTGTCCAAGCGCCCTATGACTTTCTCCACCACCTGCCTATGCAGCTGAAATTCCTGAACACATGATGGGTTTGGTTTTTTGTGGGGGTTTGGGGGGTTTTTTTGTTGTTGCTGTTGGTTTGTTTTGGGGGAGTTTTTGGCCTCTGGACTGTCTCTGAAGTTTCCATCAAGGAGGGTCTCACTAGAAAACCCTTGCTAGCTGCAGTTATGAAGGATGAGGGGCAATGCTGAATCAGGACATACCACCACACCACTGACATCTCCGAAGAGGCCTTTCTTAGGCTGAATTGTATTCAGTCTGCAGGCAAGAAATTACCAGAAACTTCCATGTGCCCAGGATTGTGCAAAGTTAAGAAACACAGTCCTGTCCCTAGGGAACTCGCATTTCAGAGCAGGGATTTGGCAAAATGTTTTCTGTAAACAGCCAGGTAGTGAATATTTTAGACTTTGTGACATCTCTGTCACAATGACTCAACTCTGTTGCCATTGCATGAAAGCATGCATAGGCAGTAAGGCGAAAAAGGAGTGAGGCTATGTCTCAATAAAACTTTATTTATGGGCACATAATTTTCATGTGTCATAAAATATTCTTCTTTGGGTTTTTTTCCAACCATTTAAAAAGGTCAAAACGACTCTTAGCTCTCCCTTGTTCTAGACATTGAGACAGACACAAACAAATCACAATATGATACAAAATGGAATAAAGTACATAAGGAAATGTTTTAAATGGGGAGGTGGGACCGTGTACATGAGCTCTTCTCTAGTAATTCTGGTCAGAACTCACTTCAGACAGATTTCACATTCTCACTGCCAATGAGAGTGGCAAGCATGACACCTCCCTGGAAAAGGAGAAGCAGCCATAATCCATGGAAAGATGAAATCATTCACATCTGCATCCCCCAAAATGAGAACACAATAGAGAGCAGAGGTTTCCTGACCATAGAGAGAGAGCTAAAATTAACTTCTGTTCAAAAACAGAGATTTGTCAGTAAACAGTACCATTATTAGCATCATGTTTAAAAGAAAAAAATAAAAAGACATGAGCAGTTTTGTTTAACGAGGGTTTGCACTGACGTCCCGTTTCCTTTTTTTGCTTGCTCTATTTTGCTCTTGGGTGAAAAGTACTCTCACTACTTCATGTTTTTGACTTTTCTCATAACAACATGTATTCTTAACATCAGCCCATTTGGAGGATGAAGATTTTAAAGTCCATTCCACCCTCCAAGAGATGTTTTGGTCCAAAGGCCACTCTGCCTTCACCTCATTTTTTTGGGAGGCTGAGTGGAAAATACAGTAATTAGCCATCAACAAAGACACACAACCTTGCTATAAATTACACCTACACACACACACACACACACACACACACACACACACACACAAAATGCCCTGCACTCTATCAGGCAACCATGGTACACAATCTATTGTGGGTAGGTATTTTGAGACCATGTGAATATCCTGTTCCTCCTCAAGCTTTCATGTTAGCACTCATTGATGATGCTTACCTAAATCAACTAGACATTACTAACATGGTCACCAAATGGTGATTTTTTTTTTTTAGCTCCATGAGTCTTTCTTCATTTATGTGCTGGCTTTCAACTATAAGTAAGAGCTTTTCTCCCTCCATTATCTATGTATCTATCTACCAATCAATACCAGTTTGGACTCACTGAGTCTTATTTTACTCAATGGATTACAATCTCTTATCATTATTTATTCAAGATGATCTAATAATCCTAGATTTGGCCAGTGGAATCCTCTTCAGGCAAACTTCTCGTCCTTTGAACATTTCTTCATCATTTTTTCGTGCTCTTCCTTCCTTTATGGCACAAAAAGATATTTTAGGCTCCCCTTATAGTTACCCAGTCCCTGCTATGAAAAGAGACATTCTCCAAAGAGTCTTCATTCCCTTTAGTAAAGCCTGGTCTTTAGAAGCCAAGACCTAGGTACTAGGAGAACAGAGCAGATATCCTTATTAGACTCCTTCAGTTACAAAAGAGAAGATCAGTTCTACCCCAGCTCCACTGGCTGCTAAGTGTTTCTTTCTGATCTAAACCAGTAGTTCAAATACACTCCACCCTAGGAACTTGTCAGGAAAAAAGCCCAAGCTCATTACCTCCAATATTTATCAGAAAGCTGATTTGGACTGAAACACATGGAGAGGCCTGCATGTAACCACACAGTCCTTACATTCTTCCAGAAAGTCTCAAAACCCAGCTTTCTCACCTACCAGAGATGCAGAGAATGACCCTGTACTTTGAAGCCTGCTGCATGATGTAAGAGTGTCTACCAGAAGGTGGTGTTGTCTATAGTTCAGAGCCCCACCACCTTGTTGCAAACTCTTGGGGGAAATTTCCTCATGTCATAGCACTATGAAGAGCTGTACTTTTGCTTAGAAATTTCTTTCCTTGGAGGTGATGAATACTGTAAACCCTGTAACGAGCCAGGTCTCCCTTGCAGTTGCAATAATGCCTAGAACCAAATATGTGGTGCATATAGCAAGGCTTCACATCATTATGTGTGTGTTTCACAAAGCATCAACCCTACTGGTTCCCACAGCCCCAACCTTGATGGGTTTCTCTCAATGACAATCACCCGCATCATGGAAGTTGCTGTCTACATGCTCTGTGTGTTAGTTGTTTAGGCCATAAAGCACACCACAAGCTGCATGGCATAAACAGCAGACATCTCACAGTTCTGGAGGTAGGAAGCCCCAGACTGAGGTGGTGGCAGATTCAGTTTCTAGTGGGAGGCCTTTTCCTGACTTGCAGATGGCCACCTTCTCTCTGTGTCCTTACCTGGCCCTTCCTTTTTGTGCTCCAAGAGGGAGCTCTCTCCTTCTTTGTAAAAGGACACCAGTCCTACTGGAATAAGACCCCACCTTTATGACCTCATTTAACCTTTATAACTCCAAATAGACACCATCTGCAGGTACAATCACACTGGGACTTAGGGCTTCCTCATATGAATTTGGAAGTAGGACACACTTAAGCCCATAACACTCTGCAAGCTACTTATAACCTCTGAGGACCAAGTCAGAGTAATAAATAAACACAGTGTTTTCATCCTCACCAGGAGCTGACAGCTTCACAGAAATTCCCCACACTTGACTGACACGTAGAATGTAGAGCCTGCCATTCTGCAGGCTCAAATGGAACAAAGGCCACATCTATGACTTGATTAATTGTGCTTTATCTTAAAATTACATTAAGCAAAATGCACTGGAGCTAGGCTCATTATTCCATAATCAAGCTGTATGGAAAAATCCTGAAGTGTCCCATTGTTCCTCCCTCGATGCTGCCCGTACCCTCCTCTCTTTATTGAAACATCTGAATTTGTGGTTGCTAGAAGAGCCCTCCAGGATGGGAAGGTTGAGGCCTGTGCAAAGATGCCGCATCACTGTCCTGGTGAGAACTGCTGGCAGAGTCACAGAGCAAGGCATCCATGTGTACAATGGTCTTCTTCACAGAAAGTGTCTTTAGGAAAATCCTGAGGACACATGGCTACACACCACATATGTTTCCCCAGCTTGGACTTTTCTCTAGAAACTTCTCTACATTTACCTTCAATGCCCTTTGAGCAGGAAGGATCCTGTCTACCCAGTGCCTAACACAGCACCTAGCATTCTTTATCAGCAGGCCTGGGAAGCTGTTTTTCCAGCTCAACCCATGGTGTTTCTGAGTTTAGTCCAAAATCACGTATCAATTCACTTTGCCTTATCAACTCTGCTGTGTCACCCACCCTCCCCCAATATTTCCTGCCTACGGTTGTCTGAGGGGCCCCACGTTCTCAGAGCACCTGCCCTCTAGAAAGGCCCAAGGGCCTCATATGAAGCTCCCACCCACCCATATGGTTGCTCTTCCTATCTCCTGTCCTGGCCCAGAACCACGCAGCCTGCTTTGCCTGGTATCTCCTCATATCTGTCTCTTGCCCACCAGATTTGGCCTTTTGGACTACAGCTGTCATTTCCAAGCCCTGACCGGGGACTCTCTCTTGTGGACTCACCCATCATAGTCCAGACCTACATGTTACTTCATTCTTCAGCTCAGACAGACCCTGGGGACACCCTCTTGTCAAAAAGAAAGTTCAGCCACCAGCCTCCATTAGATGACATTAATCAAGAGACAACAGCATATCTGTATATCCCTGCTTATGTATCACTGAAGTCATCATTTCTTGAGTACTTCCTACAACACCAATTCCCTTTTCGAGAAGCAACATAGCATTCAGTACCATCTATTTCAGAAGAGAAAAGTATGACATTTAAATAATTGACCTGATTGATTTCCAAATTGGATTAATGTTATTAATTTCCTGCTGTCAAAATAGAAATTATCACAGGAATGTTTCTCTCTATCCATTAAGCCTTTTAATAAAAGCTGAAAAACAGAATGAACACAAATAAAGTGTAGCTAGTCATTACCAAGACCTTCTTTACAAGGTTGCTTACAGAATTAGTTTCACTGTGCTTATTTACAACACAAATAAAGGCTTATATAACAAGCTATCCCTTTTTGGTACCTATATTAAGAGCAAAATTAATCTAATCCAGCTCTTTAATTTTAACATTAACAAAATAACCATTTATTTGAGGAAAATTACTTTGGAATTTGGGCTAACTGGTTGGTTCCTCAGCAGGTCACTGGGTGACTATGGGTCTCAGTG